>JANTPM010000246.1:3956268-3966741 GCA_025434745.1 Erythroxylum divaricatum | reverse complement strand
TCGTTCTTTAAAAATAATTTAAATCAAATTACGCAGCCTTGCTAACTTTATGCTTCAATTCAAGTTTTTTTTCATTTTTAATTTTTTCTCTCAACACCCTTACCATTCGATTTTCAGATTATGCAGCCATGACACCTTCACACTAAAGATATCAAGATAACAAAGTAAAAACGAAGAGGTTGCTAGTGTAATATGCTATAATGTGAGAGTAGTTTAGAGTGTTAGAAGAACAAAAAAAACAAAAAATAAAGGATTGAGAGTATCGGGAGAACAACACATAATATTGGGCTAGAATTGAAAAAATTGAAAGTTTGAGCATTTTATTGCCAATTTTGAAAATTTAGGCCAGAATTAAAATTTTTTGAAAGATTAAGCATTTTATTGCTATTTTTTAAAGTTTGAACTATGATTGAAAAATTGACAAAAGTTTAGGTTTTCTTAGTAATTAATCCTTTGTTTTATAGTAAAAAAATCTAAATAAGAAAATAGTACCTAAACTACTTATTATTGAATATATAAAAAGTAAAAACTATGTATTATTTTCTATACTAAATACTAAATCCTTAGTAGTTGAAATGTTGAATGCTATTCATTAAAAATGCATATGAATTTTGATATTCCAGATGATTTTTTAATGAATTATGAAAAACTAGAAATAATATCTTTTTGTCATTTTTGTTGACTAATTTTCCTTAATATTTATTATTTTTGCTAGTTTCTTTTTTCCTTTTTTATTAAACCCTAAATAACATAAAAAAATAAAAATAAAGGTAGAAGAGGTAGATTGCCGGAATAAAAGATAAAATAGTAAAAACGACACTTTCTATATCTTATGAAATTGAAAGTTACAAAATGATTTAACTGCATAATTCCTAAATTCAATATAATATCTCTATATTAAGTCCCAAAGGATCTATTTTAACATCTCTACAATAGATGTGAATCTCTGTTTTTATATGATCACTTGGCAGTTGAAGAACACTACAATTAATATAATTATCAGGAGGATTTAGAGGGAGAGCGAAGACACCAACAATCAATCACTAGGGTTTGGTGATGGGTCAGCCAGCCAAGAGACATCAAAAGCATTAGCAATTGGCCAATGCACATGTGAACATGGATTGTTTAGACCAGTGAGATTCGATTTTGCATTAGGCCCTCAGATTAAGGAATCCCAAGCTCAAATCAACGATTAGATTAGATAAACTGCGCACTTTCTTATGCCTCCTGCTCCCAGCTTGGCCAGGTGTCAATCATCAACAAATTATATGGTCACATAGACCAAGGCAAAAAGGAGGTGTCAGCAACATTTCCCAATAGATTATCATCCCAACAATGGAAAATGTCGACTCAGAGACCTAACCCCCGCCAATCAAAATCACTTCTTTTTAGTTGTGATGCTAAGGATGTACTATAAACTAATGAGCAAGAGCACGTGAACTTCTATCATGGCTTCCGAATTTTCTTCGACCAAGAAAGGAAAGCTAATGGCATTATCTATTTCTAGATAGGCGGAGCGGCATGTTTCTGCTATCATTGATAATGGGTTCAACTTAATCGGATCAAAAAATTTAAATTTAATCAAATATTAAGATAGAATTTAGATTTTATGTTAACATTTAAATTATAAATTAATAAAATTATATAAAAACTCAGTTTAAATTCTACTTATTATTCTACTCACTTTGATCATTCTTAGTCTTACTAAAAAATTTTAAAGAATGTAATTCTTTTTAAAGAACTTCTGTGTTTAAAGATATAATTTTGATGAGTCAAGTCATAGGTGAGCAAAACCCATATTACGATATAATTGTTGATAAGTTGATGCAAGGTCAATTTAGTCTTTTGCTTTAACTATTAATTTCAAGAAATAAAACGGTGCGTAGGATGAGTTGGGATCAGTAAGTACCAGACAATTACAGCACTCTGCTATTTGCTTTTCATTTTTACTTTCCTCTCTGTTAGGGTTGGTTGCAACCGAATTGCTTAGGTGTTTGGGGTTGGTTATTGTGAGGGAATCCATGTAACCATTTGAATCTTTGATAAATATGATGCTGTTGAGGCACATGGGTATCAAAAAACCCAATTACAATATTAAATTTCTCTCTCAGTTCTTCCTTCTCTTTTCTACTCTGTTCTTCCTTCTTCCATTCCAGGTTCCAGTGCATCATAAGTCTTGGAACTTGTCCATTTCTACTAAAATACGTAAATTTATGACCATTGGAGTTAGTTCTCATCAGGAATTAGATTATTTTCAAAGCATGAAGTTATGGTCTGACTTCCTTGTGCTCCAAAAGAACTAAAGAAAAGGGCAAATTCCTCTGTGAATGATCCACTCATTTGCTTGACCTTTGCTATCTCATGGCGTTGTGGATAGACTAGTTATATGTTACCTCGATTACATCACCAAAGCTTAGGGTTCATTTATGGAAAAAGGAATAGGAAAGAAAAAGTATAATCGGATCATATCTCTAGCTCTTTCCTGTTTTTTTCACTCCAAGAACTTAAGATTTTCTTGAAAAGATCTGTCAGAAACGTAATTAATTAAAGTTTTTTACGTTTTTTCTTAAAAAAAAAAACCTAATTAGCTAACTACGTAATACAACATTCTTGATATTGTCAGTTTGAGGAGATGATCACAAAATGTGGTCGGGAGGTGACTCAAGTCGAATATAATCATACATGACCCCCCGGAAAGGGTCTCCGACTCGGCCTCCGGTTCTTGACTGAGTGAGATAAATAGTATTGTTTCCTCTTTCAAACAGATAGTGAGGAAATTGAATGCTATACAACCTGTACAAGCCATGAACTCCATGCCTTGCAATGGCGTTGTCTCTTCCAATTAGCCCTGTTGAGAAATGGGGTGGATTTTCTCTACATCTGTTCACACGTACCTTTACACAGTACAAAAAAATCTATCAGTAATTAACATTCATATGAATGAAACTCTCTACTTCAACCATAATATGTCCTCTTTCACCTGTAATTCTGAGGCAGCAGCTGACGCCAAAGCCAACTGGAGTGTGTAGTTTCCAGTTCGCTTCACACTTTCGAGTTGAAACATTATCTTCCATGTGGCTGGTACATATCTTTTGTCTGCTAACTTTCTATAACAACAATGTGATTACTTATTTGTTAGAAAGGATGCATCAATTAGGGTTGGCAATCGGCTTGAACAGCCCAAGATTTTTGTAGTTTAGAATTCAAATTCGAAAATAAAAAATTCAAGTTTAAGATCTCTATTTTAATAAAAATATTTTAATGATTTAGTTTTAAATTTGAACATATCAATTTTTCATAACTAATTAAATATAAAAAATTTATTAGACTAATTCTCGATCTCAATTAAATTAAACTTGATTCATTTGGTTGAAAGTTTTTTGCCTTGCCTGACATTAGTCATGTAAAAAGCAGAGGGTCTAAAAGGAAAGCATACCGAAGAACATGAGCAAAGAACCAATCTTGACGATAGTTGCTAATGCCAACAATGTAGACCAGATCGTGTGTAGGATATAATTTAGAGTATTGATCCCATAGTCCGTATTGCCTAAACCTGATAAAGCAATTAAAATGAGGGCTGGAGTTGCAGTGAAGTTGGAAGCAGCAAAAAAGTACGAGGTTTTAGGGTATAGGGCTAACTTGTTTGTTGGTTTATTTATGAACAATTTGTTGAGCAGTGTTGGGTCTGCGTCTGGAACAAAGAACTCAGCAGCAGTGCGATCAGAGACTCCTATTTCCCAAATGGTTGGTCCATTTCTTGGTGGCTTAAACACCAGCACACCTAATTTCATCTTAAACCCTACATTCGATCATGTGTTTGAAACCTTCATCATTTCGATGCCTTTCTCCATATATTTATCATGCCAAAAGAACTTGAACATTCGCAAAAGATGGTAAATAACAACCAAAACATAAGATTTTAAATTACGGATTACGAATTATGTTGGAGTTAGGAGTGATTGCAGTAATGAATTACAATAATAATTTGGATAACTATGATCTAATTAAAAAATTAGAAAATTATTATTGAATTAAAAAGGAAGAAAAACAATTGATGTCACTCTTACCTGCTTGGATAGTGACATTAAATTTGAGCTTGTAATCACCAATTACACCAGGAACCCAAGCATAGAGACTGTACACTTCACATCGAACATTTTCAATCAAGAAGTAACCATCTTCATTTGCTCTAGTCCAGAATTGGTAACCCTGTCATAGAATAAGCATATGAGCATTTACACCTCAATTGATTCTTTCTGGTGTTTAAGACTGAAACCAACCTTAGCATCTGTTTGCCAGGAACCAACATCTCCTGGTGCTGCCAAACCAACATAAGCATATCTGGCTCGTATCAGTCTTTCATTTATGTACCTACGACACAAGTACTATTGAAAGTTTCAGATCATATATGTAAGAAAGCATGTCACAATGTTAAGTACCTGTCACGAACTAGTAGCTGACCCATAACGCTTCCTCGTTGATTGGCTAATGGGAAATCCTTCGATTGAGGAAAATTGTAAGGCCAAGCTTTCACTTCTTTCAGCATCTACTTTAAAAAGGGTCATCAATTTGATGAGACATTTTCAACATTCTTATGAAGGAATTGAAAATTTTATGGCTGAAGAATCTTGCATCCTTATAAAAAAACGCTACCTGTCTTTTTGCGTCTCTCCAAAGTCTGATACGATGGTTCTCTTTGGAAGGAACAGAGTTCAGATAGACAAATACTGGCCCAAGAACCTTTTTCCATGGCTCTCCATTACGGTATCTGGTATTCATGTCCTTCCCTGTATAGTGAGTGCTTGTAAACATCTGCGAATGAAGAATTGATAAAATAAAATAAATTTTCTCAAGAAAAAATGAAAAAAGAAGAAGAAGAGAAATTTCTAGGAAAATAAGTAAGAAGTATACATAGGAAATAAGAATTTCTATATGATTATATGAGAATAATGTTATCAAAACTCACTTAACATTTTAGTAAATATTTTTTAGTAATTAAATAATCAAACCAAATCAATTCAAGATTTATATCATTAAACATAAAGTACACAATAACATGAACTCTATTAAACACAGTACATAAAATAAATTTTGATAGGATACATTTAGAATGATTTAATCTAAAAGATGAAGTTATCTGCTTCAATTAACAAAAGGTGCTTACAGAGAGGACAGTAGGGCCAACATGAGAGGTAAGGTCTTGTTTGAGAGGTCCACCGGCAAGGAATTCGTGGGAGGGTGTGATCATCCAAAAGCCAACAGGTGGGTCGGTTGATGATATCCAGCCATGCACCTTGTTGTCTTTGTTCTCACACGAGTACTGGTACTTGTCATCCACCTGCACCATCATGCATTCACGCAAGCCTGTTACACGTTTGATTACTAGCTACAATTCTCTTTTTTCACACAACTTTTTATTTTTTAGTAAGGATGGGACCTAATTGTTAGTGAGGTTTTTTAGATATTTACTAAATAAATCGTAAATTACTCTTAATAATTCATAAATTACGTAATTTAAATAAATCATTTGATGAGTCAATAAATTAGAATAAAGTAATAAATTTAATGAATCAACAACCTTGAGAGAGCACAATCTAATGAATTTGAGGAAAAAAGTTCCCATTATAGAAAAAGGCCCATTAACAACATCTTGATATGAGGAGACCAACTAATAAAGGATCAATAAATCAAATATGATTTAATTGATTTTTAAATCTCATCCATTACGATTCACGAACTTAATACATTGATTTAGAAGAACAATCTCATAAACTTAAAACTCTAGTTGGAAGTGAAGAGAGGGATACCTCATACCTCCCCTCTAAATTCAGGAATGGTTGTATTGGTTAAGAGAACGGCTTCGGGATAGGCAAGTCGTCGACCATTTCGACGGTCCATAGGAGTTGGCATCATCCTTTGCCTATCATCCGATATTGCCATGAAGTGAAACCTGTAATTACACATAGAAATAATTATACTAGAAGTTGAATTTTAATAAATAACGATGCATGTGGCATCCTGTTTTCATAAAATACAGAACCTATGATTGGTATGATTTCTTTTCTGATATCAGAAATGAAGTGAATCGTTTTTTGAACTAATTAATTTTCAACTCCTTAAAATGATATTAAAAATAGGGTAAAATATTTGTTGTTATTTTTAATTGTTTAGAAAATTTTCTATTTTAGACTTTTGTTAAAAATAACAAAAAAAGATGTAACATGAATAATACACCTAAATCAATTAAATACTGAAGATATAACTACCCAAATCAATTCTTAAAAATTAATTAAATCTAATTTAAATAAATATTTTAAATAATTATAAAAATTATTTTTACGAGCTGAATTTAATTTATTTAAATCAAATTTAAGAGTTGAGTTAGAATGTCATGTCAGTAGTATTTGGTTGGTCCAATTGTATTATTTACGTTATTTATGTTTTCTATAATTTTTTAAATGAAAGTCTAAGAGAATTTTTTTAGAAATTAAAAATAACAGAAAATAAATAATTTTTAAGATTAAAGGAATTTTTAAAATTAGTTAAGCTTCACTTTTTTTTTGTGTCTTTCACTTTTAAAAATATTAATTATTTATGATATTATAAAAAAAGGTTACACAAAAAGATAATATCTAACTTGTCATTTTGGAGCTTTAGAACAATCCTTATTTGATCGATGTCAACATCTGGCCATCCTTTTAGTCGCTCTAATATGGCATACATGTAAACTCCTGAGCATCCACGCTTTAATATATACCTACAAAGATAAAGAACAAGAACCTTTTTGGAAAATTATATTTATCATATAACAATTCCTAATTAAAAGAAAAAATATATCTAAAATGTAAATTAAGCTGCAGTTTTTTTAAAAATAAATCCATTTAATTACCCTTTTTTTTAAAAGAGAATGTAGGGAAATTACCTCTTGTCTATATTTAAAGGGACTGTAGAGTTACTAGCTATCCATGGCCTTATAAACGAAACTTCTACTTGATTGTCATCTTCCATTATAACACTGAAGTTTGTTGCTTTCAATCTGCAAAGCAATAAGTTTATCTTATATTATTGTTATTATATTATAGTGTGATTATGATAAATTACTACTATATTGTGTCATTAAAAAGAATCGATATAATGTCATTATGCAAAACTTGAGTATCGTAGACATAAAAGATTCTAATATACGACTCAGCCACCTGTTATATATATGAAACATGAGAACATTTGATCTTTTGTTGCTGCAAAAGTTCGAAGAACTCAGCCAGGAGTGCCGCACTTACCTGTCATAAGATATACGATATCCAGGCTTGTTCCAGACAACATCCCAGTACCTAAATTTCATCAGAACAGTAAACAATAGCATCAAAAGTTCAAGGTTAGTTAAGAATCGTAATGTTTGTTTATTTAAAATTTTAAAATAATTAATTAAAATGATATTACTTTATTAAATTTTGATAAAATAATATCATTTTAATTTTAGACTAGGTTGGAATCACGGAAATAACTTTTTTGTAAAAAGCTACCAAAAAAAGTTACGTATATTGATGACCCTCTTCTAACATTCACAAAGCGGAGAGCTATGTGTATTGGTTATGTTGACTTTTAATTTTTTAAATCAAATTTGGCTATTTCAATTAAAAACTAATCTGACTTAGGCCGCAGAAATATTCAAGTGATCAAATAGAAGCAATTGAGAATATTTACACATACCCTCGATTACGATTGGCATTTTGGATTTCAAGTACGTTATCTATTCCATGATATTGTATTCCAATTATGTCGCCTGATGGTTTGGAGAAAGTGACTTGGACGACGCCATTGTCGATCGCTATCTGTGACATTGTTGTCTATCATTACTACAAATCTTCTGGCAGCTGAGCTATGGCAATCACAGCACCGAAAGAAAAAAAAGATAACGAGCATATGTTTAAATTCTTTATGTGGTTTCGGAAGTGGGATCATCATCTTAATGATCTATGTATGTGGTAGATATAAGAGCTTAGACTTGATATTATTGAAGATTATGTTATAGCCTATTCCAAAAACATGCTTTAAAAAATCTTATACCAACAATTATAAACGTTTTTAATGACTTATATAAATTTTAAATTAAAAAAACATTATAATTTACCATAATTTGATCTGAATTATCGTAATATAATTTTTAATTTTTAATTTAATACCGTGGTTATTTTAGCCCTATTATGTGACCATAGACAAATTCATGAGAAGAAAATGCATGTTCAATCTGTTGATAACCCTAATGATCAGAAGAAGAAAATGGGAACGAGTTGTAATTACTTGGCGATGATTCTGCTTTAGTTGCAGCCTGACCCGTAAAGGTGAAAAGCTGTTGTTCCAAGAAACTTCCCTGCAATACTTCAATGAATAAAAAAGAGTTATCACATTGAGATTTAAGTAAATTCTGACGAAGAAGTACTAAGCTTAGTCTCACCTCTGCATTATCACTGGACCTTCAATCTTCAGGTTCATGGCATACTCCAACCACATGAAAACAAAGGCAAGAAAATGGAGACCAAAAGAAAAGTATCTGACGTTCATATTTCCAAGAGAATTCTGTGAAAATGAAGATCAATATTTGGAAGTGCTATCTCGCTCTAGACCAAGAGCTGGACGGTTTGAGTGGAAAGTAAAAGCCAGAGTACTTGCTCACGATCAGGAAAGGCCAAGAAGAGAAGAAGCATACAACCATTGACAGCCACCTGCATTCCTCTCCATTTTGGTGACTAAATATATGCTGCTCGTTGTGCTTAAAAAGAAATATGTAAAGGAACTAAGGACTTTGGAAGTTGTGATCGATTATCTTATTAATATGTTTTCTATTTTTGACAAATTTAAGTTTATAATAATATTTAATCTACTGTTTGAAAATAATAAAATTTAATCTATGTGTAATTAAAAATTTTAATGATATAATTAATTTTAAAATTGGGTTAGAATTTAACCATGTGTAAAGTCCAAAATTATATTTTCTATACTTTATATAGCTAGAAAATCACAGGGTTGTTTATCACAGGACGGTCTCACATTTGGACAATGCGCGTACAGTTGGGATACAGAGGATCGAATATCAAATTGTTAGTTCCTCAATCAGCTCTGTTTTCTCTAATATGGCATCTTAATGAAAATCACGTGTTATTGTGCTACTACAGTCATATGTTGGTGTGATTCCAACATCCAGATAGTGTTATGTGCTCTGCTTTAGTTAGGTGTAACTATTAACGATGGATAAGAGCTGACAAGGAAATCATGATTGCAACGGGGCAATCGAAAGATTAAAGGTCACATAATTTGTAGTTATCTAATTACACAACTAAAAATTAATTAATTTTTGTTGAAAGTTCTATGGAAATGTAAGATTGAGAGAATTTTAATAATATGCGGTCTTATTTTTATTAATTAAAAAGTTTGTTTCTAATTTATATTTATCTAATTGTCTAATACAAAATTATAACAATTTAATTATAAAA
Organism: Erythroxylum divaricatum; assembly: GCA_025434745.1. NCBI lineage: Eukaryota > Viridiplantae > Streptophyta > Magnoliopsida > Malpighiales > Erythroxylaceae > Erythroxylum > Erythroxylum divaricatum. The sequence goes on along the minus strand of JANTPM010000246.1, from coordinate 3,957,250 downwards.
AGTTGAGTTTTATGCATTCACATAAAATTATAAATTCATAATTCAAGAAATGATAATCAATAAATTAAAAGATAATTATTAATGAACTCAATGCATTATATAATATTTATCATTTTAATCATTATTTTATTCTGGTTAGTTTAATTTTAATCACTTGAAATTAATAAAATAATAGTAATAATAATAATAATAATAATAATAATAAAGAAATTAATTAAATTAAATATTCTTTATTATTCCTATCTCATAGATAATGCAATAAGGAAAAAAATAGTTTAAACAATTATTTTATATTTATTAGTAACTTTTTCGTTTATATGAAAACACCTTGTAGAAGCAAGCCTGAGGCTTTGGGGGCTTTGTCTTTGTCTCAAATGGAGCTTCAGAGAAAAAGTAAACTTTTTTTTTGTTACAAGGAAAAAAAACAAAGCCAAAAAGCTAAATTAGCGCGTGGGTCAGCAGTACATGGCTCCCTGTTTATCACAACGTAAGAGCTTCATAACTGTCGTCGGGGGCTTCTGGAGGATAGTAATCCTGGAGGAGCGATGGCCGCGATTGAAACCAGGTTATCTGCACACTGGTTGCCTTTCCGATGAACGTGCTAGAGACGCACCTCTCAAGCTCATTGGAGTAAATCCCAGGTACCTGTCACCAAAAGAGTCTCGTCAGAGAATAAATTATTAGAAGAGGACAGGATGTTGATAACTTCTAGGGAAAACGACGTCACTTCTGTTACAATAACTAATAACCATAAAACGACTGCACTTTACTAAAGAAACAAAAGAAACTATGTACAGAAAGTTAACATCCCCCCCTCAAGTTGGAGTTTGGTGAACATCAATCAAACCCAACTTGGACATAAGAGAAGCAAAAACCGGAGCTAGCAAGGCCTTGGTAAAAAGATTAGCCAATTGGTCCTTCGAAGACACATGAGCAGGAGCCACAAATCCCAACTTGAATTGATCACGAACCACATGACAAT
>JANTPM010000246.1:3939169-3951241 GCA_025434745.1 Erythroxylum divaricatum | reverse complement strand
CCAAATAACTCAGTCCTCTACAATCAGAGGCCAAACGAATGTCTACATTTCAAATATGCAATGCAACAACCTAGCCTGTCCCAATTTACCAATTTACCCTTCCCATCGGGGACGGGATGCTACAAGTGATCTATGGACCAATAGAATAGTAACATATGGACCAATAGAAGGATAACATGTGTACCAATAGAATGGTGACATATGGGCCAATGGGATGGTGACACATGGATTAGTTTGACCTTCTTGAATTTTCTAAAGAAAATGGATGAAAAGGCAATAAAAATAATAGTGAAGGTCTGCCATAAGGATAGAAGAGAGAGAAAAACGAAAATGAGAAGAGAAAGAGAGAAAAAGGGGAAGAGAAGAGGAGAAGAAAAGAAGTTATCAAAGTAAATTGAAATTCTGGTTTCAATTTCATCTTTCACTTTCAATCTGTCTTTCATATCCTTAGAGCAAGAATTTGAAGAAACTCAAACAATAAAGTTGTAGATATAGGTCTTAACTTGAACTTTGTGAAAGTGGCTTGACAAAATAGTGACTAAAGCTCGAGTTGTGTTTGTTTCCCTAATATTACCTGTGATATCCCTATGCAGGAACCATGTATTATTTCTTGATTTTTGAGGACCTTAGAGACCGAATTAGTGAAAGTATAAAACATGAAAATAATTATTGATGTCTTATTAATGCTTCTGTGAAATGGTTTTGTTAGGAGATGTATTGATGATGATTTATTGAGGTTTGAGTATTAGTTCCCAGTCTGTTTTTTACCAAAAACAGGACATAATTTGGATGGATGTTATATTTTAAAGGGAGATGTTGTTTATGTAATTTTTAGATATATTAGTTAATACCTCAAAAAATTATAAGGCTAAGTGTCTAATTAAAATAAAAGCTAAAAGAGATGTCATACTAAAAAGGAATTTTCATGAGAAAAACGAAGCTAATTCTAGCCCAAATAAGACTAATGGAAGTCTAGTTTTTGGGGGTACAAGAATCATGAAATTTTGATTTTTGTAGAGAGAGTTATGATTAAAAGAAGACAACTTGTTCATAAAGGAACATTAGGAAGAAAAGGATGTAAACATTGCACATAAGATTAGGTTAGCTTGATGGTTAAGAAGACATTAAGTTGAATTAGTTAGTGAATTATTGACCTATTGACATATGTTAGAATAACATTTATGATGATTGATTAGGGATGAATTTGGTTGTGATGGTTTATGAATATGAGATACATGTTTGAGTAGTAAATACATTGTATATTTGTATGTATAAAGGCTCGAGAGCTATGGATCAAGGTGCTCGTACCAAGTATTGTTGAAGTCAAGGGAGTGTACATCTTCTTTTGAGGTGAGTTGGTGAAACCGTATTTATCAAATGGGATTAGAACATCCTAAGGCATGCATGATGACTTGTATGTGAATTTTGAACCTAAGTAATACATAGTAGAATTGACTCTCAAATAGATGCTAGTATAATTTTGTATTTAATAAATGATATTGTTTTGAATAACTCTTTGCAATTGGAGTGTAAAAGATGGCTTTTATTGCATGAAATAATGTTTTGGAATTTACATATGCATAACCAAGTCATGTATTATTCGTGCATTTGTTCTCTTCTAGCTTAGAGTCATAGCAAGGTTCCATTTTATTGGTTGAACAGATAAATAAAAGCGTAAAGCCTTACTTGATTTTTATACTTAGTATTTATATATGGTTTTTTGTGATTGGTGAGGTAACAATTGGCCAATCATCTGTTAGGTACAAAAGATTAAGCGACGCTCGTACCCTTGACGCTGATACATAAAAGTTGGGTCCCTGTATCGACTCCTTTCTACAAGACTTGCAGGTGATTCCACTCCTAGGGTCTAGACACCGACGAGGTCATCACCTAGGGTCATGACACTCTTGTCGACTGTAATTCGAACCCACCATAGATAAAAGTTAAGCCAACACCGAGAATCGGTGGATGTGCACACTAGTTTGGTCGACTAATGGTGACACACATGATTGTTTTGACTTATTTTGAGATTTGTTTTCTGAAGAGATTTAATTTATACATCTGATGTTTTTCTACTTTTATGTATTGGAACTGAAACCTATGTTCACCGAATGAGTGATTAATAATCTAGGCCTATGTGATTCCTAACCAGTATATGTTAACTCATAGGCTAGGCCTATATGTTTCTATGTCATGTATGTTCGCTTCATAGGTTATTTACACCGTCTTGATAAATATCGAGTTCTATTTGCGATATATGTTTTTCCTACTCACTGAGTACATAGTATACTCACCCCTCTGCTTTCCAACCATGCAGGTTAATTTGGTGAGCTTGATGCTCTCAATATATCATGCGGTCTTTTGACATTTCTGGGGCATCACCGCATGTGGGTAGCCTCTGTTTGTATTTTTATTGTATAATGGTTCATGAAATATTTTTTTATTAAGTTGGTTATGTTGATATACTTTATGATTTTGTAAATTAACTCTTGATTGTCTTGTTGTTTGTAAAATATTTTATCTATGAATTTTTTGTACTGTTGTTGAGATAACTCTTGAGTGGACGTAAAAGTCCAGAAGTTGTGGTAGAGTTTTAAATGTGAATATAGAAGTGCGTTTAAAACTTATTGCAGGTATTTGATTGAGTTTTGAGATTTTTAAAATATAGTCGTTGTGCTGCCCAAATTTAAAAGAAAAAGATATTCAGTTAGCCTCGTATAGTCAGATTAAGGATAAAATGAGTGTCTTTAACTAGGGTATGCAGCGGTTATCATAGGCCCGATGTGGTATCAGGTCGTGATACTTCTTGTGAGTTTGGAATATTAACTTATTGACTGTGATATAACAAGAGGAATAACAACTTGAGAAGAGATATTGGGTGAAGGATTTTCCACCTGAATCTCTTGAATATTTACCTTTTGTGGTTCCCCACTCTCACTGATTTTTCCATTTTCAATGAACCTAGCATCACCAGACTCAACTATTCTTATACCATGGTTAGGACAATAAAATGTGTTTCCTTTGGACTTTTTTAGATAACCGATGAAGTAACCACTAATGATTCTTGCTTCAAGTTTCCTTTCATGAGGATTATAAATCCTTATTTCGGTTGGGCAACCCCAAACATACAGGCGACTCTAGTTAGGTTTCTTACTTGTCCATAATTCATAAGGTGTCATGGGAATTGCTTTATTAGGAACTCTATTAAGTAGATATGTAGTTGTCTTTAATGCATACATCCATAAAGATAAAAGTGCATTCGTGTAACTTAACATACTTCTAACCATATCCATAAGAGTACGATTCTGCCTTTCAACTACACAATTTTGATGTGGTATACCTGGCATTGTATGCATACACTTTGAAGAAATTTTGCAAATAAACCTGAATACTGTCTATTCTTATCATATTTACCATAATATTCACCACCTCTATAAGACCTTACGACTTTCAATTTTCTATCTAACTGCCTTTCAACCTCATTAATGAACACCTCAACAATGTCCACTGATTGAGACTTTTCATCCAATAAATAAAGATAACAATAATGTGAATAGTCATCAATAATTGTGATAAAATATTTTTCATTGCCCCAAGATGGAACATGAAATGGACCACATATATTAGTGTGTATTAACCAAGTAGCTCAGTACTTTTTGTGGCTGAACTTTTAGATATATGTTTAGTTTGCTTGCCTTTAATGCAATCTACAAACACATCTCAATCAGTAAAATTGAGATAAGATTTCACTCTTCACTAACTTCATCACCATTTCTCTAAATATATGACCTAACCTTTGATGCAACAAATAAGTAGAGTATTCATTATGTGCATTACGTTTATTATCAATATTGTGTTGAACATGAAACAGGGATTCAAAATAATTAACATCAAGGTTGAAATGATATAACCCATCCATTAATGTCATACTAGAATCATAATAGTACTGTCATTTATACAAAGAAAAAAATATTGTTTCCAACATTGAAATTAAAATCTATCTTGTCCAACTCACTAACATAATCTGAATTTCTAGCACATTTAGGAACATAAAGACACTTTTCAAGATCTAGATTACAACCAAGGTCTAAGATCAATCTGTATGTCCCTATTCCTTCTATTCGTGCCTTCATTCTGCTACTTATATATAAGAACTCTTCAGTTTCATTTATGGTTTGGATCAAAAGAAATCCCTTTATAATATATGACACATGAGTAATTGCACCTGAATCTAACCACCACATATTATTAGGCACCTCAATAAGATTTAGTTTAAAACATACTGAAATATAATACTTACCTTTCTTTTCTAATGAAGCCTTTCTCTTAAGACAATCTTTCTTGAGATGACTAGTTTTCTTGCAGAAGAAACAACATTGCTTTTTATGGATTTGGCCCTCATTAACCTTCACTAGGGCTTTGTTCTTTTTGTTGCTCTTCTTTCCTGGCTTTTCCTTTTTGATGCTAGCTTCTTTGTGAATTGTAAGTTGTACAAAGTGTTCCTTCATTTTCTTTAATCTTCGTTCCTCCTACACCAACATGTCCTTGATTTCTTGAAAGTTCCATTTCTCCTTCAAAGAGTTTTAATTCACTTTGAACTAACCAAATTTAGGAGGAAGTGAGTTGATGATGAACTATACTAGGAAGAATTCACTCACATCCATACCTATTGATTTCAGCTTTGCAGCCATATTTGATATGACTGTTACATGATCATGGATAGGTTATAACCGGTCAAACTTTTTGATCGTCAGTTCACTCATCAAGCTACCTATAATAGACTTATTAGCTATGTATGATTACGAGTACTCTTTAATTTTCATCATGAATTCCCTTACATTGTCCGTATTATTCATTGATGGCTTAACATTTTTAGTCATTGTCAATTGCATCAAGTTTAGACTCAACCTATTAGATTTTTTCCAAGCCTCAAAATGTGTCCTTTCAGCTTTGGTATGAGTCTCAGTAATGGTTGCAGGCTTCTCCGCAACTAATGTCAAGTCTTTATCTATAATACCTAACTGAAATTGGATTTTCTCATACCAATCAACATACTTTAGCCCATTGAACATGATCAGACTATTGCCATAGCTAAGAAATTACTAGAAACTGCAAACGTAAAAACAAATTCACACATTAATGCTTGAGTACAATTAATGAATTCATACAATAATAAACTTTAATGTATATATTTATGTTCACCTTTGAGTGATACTTAAACACATATCCTTAATCCATAATGATGCTAACAATATATATATACACACTTTGATAGATAGTGAATCATACTCAAGCTAGTATGTATGTTATCTTTGGATATACAAATATATTTACTAAGTACATAGATAAGTCTCTTTAATGTTATTAATTATAAGCAACGATTCACCTTCAAGTAATCTTCTAACATTATAATTAATAATCTCAATTGTTTAATTCATCTTTTATTTCATTTATTAGCATTATATAACATAAACAATTGAAAGAATACGTAATTAAAGTTTAGATATCTTTTCAAGCAAAGTAACTTTGATGACTAACAAGTTTTTTATACAATAAACATTTAATTAAGTATAAATAAATTTTAAAATTTAACTATAATGTTGGCTAACTCATTCTATAAAATCCAAAAATAACCAACTTCAACATCATATTCATTTATTATTTTCCTTGACAAAGTTATGAGCATCAGTACACGTTCATTGTGTGCACGTGGTTTACTGGTAATGGAAGTAATAAAATAGTGTTAGTATCTGTTTGTTTTAGTTTTTAGAGGGTGAATAAATACTTTTTTCCACTATAAAAGTTGATTTTAAGAAAAATGAGTGTTTAGCTGTAAAATCTAAAAACACTTTTTTATAAAAAATTGCTTTTTCGAAAGCTAAAATACAGCTGTTTGGAAAGCTCAAATTTAAATATATAAAAAACACATTTTTAGATAGATTTTTCAAATCAATTAATGAGCTTATTTTTTAGTCCCCTTTATCCTTATGTTTTTACACATAATTCCCACAATACCTACAAACACATCTTCACATTTATTTTAATATTTATATAATATTATTTGACTTTTTATATGTTTTAATATTTATTTTTAATATCAGTTTTACTTATATTATAATCTATATAAAAGATTTGATTAGATATATTTTCATTTATATTTCACATAATTTAAAATTATATAATAATTAATATTTTGTGCTTTGCATATTATTTAATATATTTTAAATAATTTTTATATACATAAATAATTTGTATTACAAAATAAAATATAGTTAGAATTAAAATTACTTTTTATTTTTATTTTATCAAATAGTCAACTAACTTCTTAAAAAAGTTTTTCTAAAAAATTTCTCTTAATAAAAGTATGACAAAAAACTTTATTAATATAAGCGTATTTAAATAGCCCTCCTGTTTTTCGTTGACGTATTCAAAACAATTCATGTAAACTCATATCCAAGGTCTTCAATGGTAGGCTCCACGAAATATAAGGACTTTTCTTTAACCTTTACCTTTCCAGAATTTATGTTTTGCAGTAAACAATTCATGTGAACATAAATTCAAAGCCTTTATTGTGGATCCCATTGATTGACTTTAAGTTAACCTCTTGTTTTCTTCAAGCAAAGCACACGTTCACACGTTAATCCGAACAAAGTATCCTTTACAACTACAAACACAAAAACTTTAGAAAATAGATGCATCATGTTTTTCCATATACTTGAAATCTAAACAATTTCTTCCTTTATAGGCCTCACAAGTATGACATTATGTCCCGCTAGTCGCTAGAGTGTTTAGGAAAGTAGCATCTCGGTTGGTATTTGTTTGAAAATCTCATCTCAATTCGACAAAACAAACAAAACTGCTTAAGACAATAACAGTGTAGCCGTCGCAATCTTGACTTTTATTATTGAAAGGATGGTAACAATAATTTCAATTGATTAATGCAAACTCAATCGACAGCCACAAAACTCAGAAAAACACAATGATTCAGTGGGAGATTATAGCAGAGGGATAAATCTTAGTGGTAACTCCTATATAAATTAAAGTGTTATAATCTTTTTATGATATTACATGTGAATGTAATCTTTTGTAATTCTAACTCATATTTTAAGTATAAAATTCATCAATATAATTAATTTAACACTTTTAAATCTTAAAATTAATGTTATAAAGAAAAGAGAAAAATACTAACCTTGATCTATATTCGAGTAATCTCTTCTTGTTCACAAATGTCTTCTTTACTCAAAAACTTTATCCATTCTCATCTTCTTTTATATCTTTGTTTTTCTCACTATTGTAAGAATATATGTCTCTTTGATATATTAAAACGTTATTGAAGAGAGAGGAAAGGGTTTTGTTAATTAACCCTATTGATTCTAATTTTTTTTACAAGTTTAATAACTATTATTTTAAGCCTGCCTTATATTAAAATTAAATAAAATAATATAGTTCAAATTTTATGATTATTAAATTCTAACAGTTCTTTGATCTCGTTGCCTATTTTCCCAGGCAAGTATATAGCAATAGAAGACCAGCTGGGTCTGAAGTTGTAGTTGTACAACCTTGAATTAGTTGAATAATGTTGAAAGTTTTACAAGACAAGGTTGGGAGGTGGGGGTTGGGACCCAATTATATGTCTGTAACTAAGAAACTTTTGTCAAATGGACCCTTTGGCTCGCATTGGTATGGAGATTTTGGAAAATTAGGGAAAGAATCAAGAGGAGGGTCTAAAAGTAATGGTCAAATTATGTGGAATTGAATGATGTAATATGAATTATTGAATCTTAAGAGGCAGGTCTAAATCTAACAATTAAATTACGTGGAATAGGACTTATATGAATTATTGAATCGTAAGAGGCTCTAAATCTAATGACTCTTATGAATTATTGACTCAACTTCTTCCACCAATGTAGGTGCTGCTTAAGTACAAAAGCAGCTCATATGTTTTCCAATAATGCCACAAAATTTTTAGTTATCGAACTCATAATAACAACAATTTAATTATAAAGAGTTTAGTTTTATCAATTGATATGAAAGATAATCATTAATGAACTCTTTTAAAGATGCATAATATAATATTTATTATTTTAATCAATATTTATTATTTTGAATAGGTTAATTTTAATCATTTGAAATTAATAAAATAAAATAAAAAATAAAAAATATTCTTTGCTATTCCAATGTCACAAATAATGCAATGAGAAAAAAAATAGTTTAGACAGTTATTTTATATTAGATTTTATATTTATTAGAAACTTTTTGGTTTATATGGAAGCACCTTGAATGAAGCAAATCTGAGGCTTTTGGGCTTTGTCTCCGTATCAAATGGAGGGAAAAAGCAAAGTTGAGGCTAAACTGAGTCGGCACAGTTGAAGCCCAGAAGGTTTCTTCAACTTGTTGATTATATTGTAGATATCAGGCTAGAAGTTGAATCAGTGAATTAAGATACTTATTAAAAAATTTAATTGATATTAAATTATTATAAAATTAATTAAATATTAAATAAAATTGAAAACTTTAAAATATAATTAAAATAAATTAACCTTAATTCAAAGTTTAATTAAAAAGAGAGTCTGTTAAATAAAAATTAATTAGTTTATTTTAATTTATAAAAGTTGATTAGTTTACAAAAATTGACTAATTAATTAATAAACTGATAGATTTTTAATAATCAGAATTATTAAAATAAATCAAACTAAACAATTAAAAATCGAACAAAAAAGTTAACCAGTTCAAAATTTTTACAATCCCATAATCATCTTTTATTTGTTTTTTTACTTTTAATTGTTAAAACTTTTTTTAGATCTATTATATTTAAAATTTTAATGGAATTTCGAAATTTAAGAAATTATTTTTTTTCCCAAAAGCTTTTAAGGAATAAGTTAAATTTGATTTTTCAACCAAAAGTGCTTATAATTTCAAACATATTTTTCTTTTTTTTGGGTTGAAAAAATCTCAAACTTAAAAGGTATAAAATATTAGTGAATTTAGATATCATGGTCACTTAAATGAATATTTAGGCATTCACTTTCGAGGATGATATACTTGTTTTTGGTATACGGTTTTTCATGAGAATTAGGAAGAGCGTGACTTTGTTTGGTAGACAACTAATCAACTATTTTTTAAGTTGATTGGTCTTTTCATGAGTAGCTTTTTAAACGGCTGATGTAACGTAAACAACCAAATATGAAAATGCTCACATCTAGGAGAGTTTTCATCAATCAGCTAACATTTTAATTATTAAAAGTTTTTTTTGAGGCAATTATTAAAAGTTAATTGTTCTCTTTATGTAGTTATAGGTTATAAATAAAATATTGCCTTTAAATAAAAATAAAAATAAAAAGAGTTGCATAAATTTTTCATGGATAATGAAACAATACAGGTAAATATGACTTTTCTAAAATCTAAATTTTTATAAGATTATTCAACAAAATACTAAAATATATAATATTCATATCTTTATAATATTTTTAAATCATGTCGTCATAAGTCATTTTATACATAAACAACTAATTTTACTAAACATCTCTAACGAACAACTAATACAATCTACTGGTCAAATTAGCTGACAGAATCAGCTATCAGCTAACAACTAATGTAATTAGCTAATTGCTAAACAAGGCCTGTATGTAACATAAAGGTGATTTGAATGAATAAACCATATCATGAATAATTCTCTAATGAAATAATTCTTATTTAATGTCAATGTCAAAATGATAGAAAATTTTAAGTAGATCATAACATATTAATTAATTTAAATAAGTTACTTCATATTATTTCTGACCTTTTCAAATATAAAACAACTGCAGTCATATTGAGAAAATTTCAGCTTTGCTTGATATTATTTAACTAATTTTGCCAATATGCAACTTATAGATATGTTAGATAAGTTGATGTAATCATTAGAACAAAAAATTGGTGAGTTAATTACTATTTATGTACTTTTACGACATGAAAACTATAAGTTGGTTTTACTTATTTATTTGAATAAAATCAGATATGTATGTCATATTCTACATGTTTATATGATAAAAAATGAAGACTTTTTACTTTGGCTGCAGCTCCATTTCCAGGTACGTAACAGTATCACCTTTATTTATAAATGGTTGTATGTCCACATCTGTAGATAATTAGCAAAATCACTATCTTCAAGTTGGTCTTGTCCTTTTAATTTAATTTTATGACATGTTCTTGATTTTCTCTGCTGAATACATCCACTCAAGTTGAACCTGGAAAGTAATTGACGTTGATGCAATTCATTTAAGGTTTTATCTGAGGACTTGGTCCTGATTTGCAGAGATATAACCTCCAAACGAATCCAATTCTAGTGTCAGCCAATTTTCAACTTCAGTCCTCTTTCACTGAAGCTTCCCCCATCTATACTATATAGGTGGTAGCTGAAAAACCTAACTTCAGGATTTAGAGGTCTAGTGCTGGTTAGAAGCACCGTGTTCTTCATTCTTCACTACTATCTAGACAAACAGAAAAGTCATGGACATCTCATTTTTTAGCTTGCATACCGTAGTTGCTTCCTTTTTATTGCTTCTTCCCTTCTCTTGTCCAGTTTCCTTTCAGATCACACGCTTTGACCCCAGTGACAACACCTTGATTCTTGAAGGAGGAGCAACAAACTTTGTTGGGACTATCGTGTTTAACAGTGATCTTTACATGTGTCAGGTTGGTCGAGTCACTTATGCTAATAAGGTACCAATATGGGATCGTCAAAGTGGAAAGCTCACAGATTTCTCAACTCATTTTGCTTTCTACATCGATGTCCAAGGTCGTCAGACATATGCTGCCGGGTTCGCTTTCTTCCTTGCTCCTGTGGGATTTCATATACCACCCAATTCAGCTGGAGGTTTCCTTGGCTTGTTTAACATCACCACTTCAGATTCCTCTCATAACCAAATTCTTCATGTTGAATTTGACACATTCCCAAACCCTGAATGGGATCCTCCAGTCCAGCATGTTGGGATCAACAACAACTCGGTTGTCGCTGCAACATATACCCCTTGGAATGTTAGCCTACACAGCGATGATACTGCTGATGTTTGGATTACCTATAATGGTACACCCAAGTCTCTATATGTGTCATGGAAATATCAAACAACCTCTGTTTCTCAGGAAAATACAAGTCTTTGTTACATTATCGATCTTGCGGAGGGTCTTCCTGAATGGGTTACGATTAGGTTCATAGCTGCTACGGGTAATGTTATGCAGAGGCATGTACTTCAGTCGTGGGACTTCTTATCAGACTTGGAGATAAATGAAGCAAACAGAACAAATACTAAAAGGTTGCAACTGCTCGTACCTATATGTTGTACATGCATAGTAAAATTATCTGCAGTGTGAACAACGCGTGGAAGGGATGGTATTGCTAAAGATTCAATAATCGAAGAATCAGAGTTCACATGATTGCAACAGGCAAAATCAAGATACCAAGAATTTGAGATACTTGAAGTGACATATAAGGTAGAGGAAGAGACTATACCAAAATCTGGTTGAATTTGTTGAAGAAGGGTGTGAAGATCAATTAAAGAAACTTTGCCAGAGATGCTAGCAGCAGTGGAAACAAGCTGAAGAGACTTAGAAGAATTATCTTGGTCAGGGTTTTGTTTGAGTCATTTTTTACTTTTAGAAATGTAATGGCCATAATTTTGCAGTAGCTACAAGATTCTTTATAGAATTTCTTACCTAAGTTGTGAGAAGTTTGAGAAGAGGTATCAGTTATAAGAATAACATCAATGAATGAGACACAATTTTCCATGTCAAGCATATTAAGGCAACTTTTTTTTTAGATACGCTCCTTAATCACAATGTCAAGATTAGGTAGAGTTCCTCTATGAATAAGAGAGTAGCGAAAGAGTTCAAATTCATGCTTAAGAGTCATGAGTAAATGCCATATATGTTGACAATTTCAAAGTTCTTACAATTCAAACAAGTAACTGTATATTATATGTCCAAGTTGTTGTATGCAATGAAGTTTCCTATACAACTAAAATCGATGGTTATTATTAGATGTAGAATAGTGATTTTTCAAAAAATTCCATAATTCCAAGACCGTGTCAAAACTTC
>JANTPM010000246.1:3895087-3910317 GCA_025434745.1 Erythroxylum divaricatum | reverse complement strand
TCTCACAACTTGGAAACCAATCTGATTGTGCCTTCAATTGAAGAAGACTAAGCTATCATGGTTGTAGAAAGAACAAAATTAGAGTTCTTAAACATAGTTCTCTGATAAATCTAGAAAAGAAAAACTACAGTAACCAAGTAAAAGAAACAAGAACAATCTATATCTCTCTCCTCGCATGCAGCTCCCTCCTCCTTTAATAGCTTCAGGTGTAAGATTTTCCTCCTTGATTTTCAGCCGATTTCCTCTATCTTTTTTTAAAAATATCTCCCTTTTATTTCCTTAACAGAATATTTCCTGTCAACTCAATCAAAACAATAAAATCTGCTCAATCTTATCCTGATCGGCACAAGATAAGTTCCAAAATCAAGCAAATATTCAGCAAATATTCTTTTTAACAGTTATCGAGGTTTATGACTGTCCCAACAGAAACTCACATGACTGCAGCCAAAAGAATTTTAAGATACCTCAAAGGGACTTACAAGTTACAACTTCAGCCTCAAGTACAGTAGAACAGGAAGCTTGGAGCTGAAAGGGTTTTCGGACAGTGATTGGGGAGGCTCCGTAGATGACATGAAGAGCACCTCTGGTTACTATTTTACGATGGGTTTAGGATGTTTTTCATGGGGTTCAAAGAAACAGAGTGTGGTTGCGCAATCGACAGCAGAAGTAGAATTGATTGCAGCTACCGCTACAGTAAATCAAAGCATCTGGTTAAGGAAAATGATGGCAGAGATGTGTAATCCATTGGAGAAGAGTACAGCGATTTTAATAGATAACAAGGCAGCGCTTGCAATATCTCAAAACCTAGTATTTCATGGCATAACTAAACACTTCAAAATAAAGTGATGTTTTTTGTTGGATATTCAGCAAGGAGGAGAGGTGAAGCTTTTATACTGTAAAACATAGGAGCAAATTGCAGACCTATTTACTAAGGCATTGCAAGGAAAAAGGTTCGACTACTTACGAAGTAGAGTTGGCTTAAGTCAAGACTCCTAAGATAGGAGGAGTATGTTAGTATCTTAGAAGTCTAAAGACTCAAGAACAAGAAAATGTAATTAGCAGTTAAAGAATCGATGTTCAGTTAAAGTCTGTTAACTATTGTTAACAGCCCATAAACAAATGTATAAATACACAGAGAAGAGAGTAAATGAAATATTCGTTCTTCTCAAATCAGTCTCGATAGCTTAATAATCTCTGCCTACGTATTAGTAAAAATAAGACTTTTGATGCAAGATTGAATATGGACTTTGATGAGAAGCAGTTGGAGTGTTTGATGATCTCTGGACTCTGGTGCGCGTATCCTGATCGAAACCTGAGGCCATCAATAAGGCAAGCAATTCAAGTTCTGAATTTTGAAGCAGCATTGCCAAGTCTCCCTGCAAAGATGCCTGTTCCATTATATCACGTACCTACACCAGATGTCAGCTCTGGTGAGCCTCTGATTTCTTGTTCAGGCATCGAGCTCGGTCGTTAAGTTTCACATTCTGGTAAGTTCATTTGTTTATTACGGAAAGCTTGGTATATTTGATCACAACCTATGTGCAGGCCAGACTGAATAATCATTGGAACTATTGAGTTTCTCAAACTCGAAATAAAATATTCCTGCTCTATATTCGTGTCTCAGCTCATGAACAAGCATAAGTCAACTAATTGAGAAAAAAATTAATGGAGAAATCATCAGTTCCTCTTCCTCCTGTTGCATATGTTGTTGCCAGGAAAGGGAACATTCAGAAAATTCTTGGAGAGATAATATTATTAGTAGTTGTAATCCTTATCTTCAATCGTTGACCTTCGGGTTTTTCACTTTTATTTAATCTTCCCATGTGAGTCTTTCAAGTAATTTAATATGAGATTGTGACACTCATGCCCATAAATTTAGTCTAATTCTTTTTATATAATTTTTATGTTGAATTATCCAAATTATAGAAGTATAAAAACATGACTGTCAAATTTAAATCGAAATATAAACACTTTGATTTTTTTATAATATAATTTTAATATCTTGTTTATGAGATGATGAAGTTGCATAGATTTAAGAGATCATTGACTTTATGTTTTAAAAGAAATTATCAAAATTTCCATCTGATTCTTCCCATTAGATGACAACCTTAGGCTTAGCAACGCACCAGGTTAGGCATGGTTCACCTAGACTTAAGTTAGGCTTAAATAATTGTGTTTAGGTTTCTTCTAATTTGATTCGGCTTCGGTAAATAAGATGACAACCATAGGCTTATTAATGCGCAAGGTTAGGCCTGGTCCACCTAGACTTAAGTTTGACCTGAAAAAATGTTTGGGCTTCGGTCTAATTCGATTGGGCTTCGGTATATCTATATTTTTATTTTAAAAATTAAAAATGAAGCCATCATTTTAAAACGTTATTTTATTTAAAAATTTGGACTAAACAACATGAATTCAAATTCAGCTTGAAGTCTGAAATTTAAAAAAATAAAGTTTAACATAAAACTTAACCAACTCGAATTAGACTTATTAATTTCGAGTCGAATCCATTAACTTTAAGTTCAGCTAGAACATATAATTTTTGTCAAGCTTGCTAAATATATTTTTATTTTTTTTAAATGACATTATTAATTTATATTAAAAATAAAAATGACTTTATTTATAATGGCATCGTTTCATTTAAAATTTTAGATTTTGAGTCCAACTTGACTGTATAATTCGAATTTAAGTTTAATATAACGTCATCCCGTGTTACATATATATATATATATATATATAAGAGACTCCTTCTTTTGTCTATTTTCTCATAATTTTATTTTATTCCTTCCAAAAGTTAATATTCACAAATTCCCTCTCTCTAACCATCATTTGCCGCTGGTGACTCAAACTGGTTAGTGTTATATATCAATCTCTTCCTTTTGACGAGCCCATCACAACCATACCCATTTCAGCCACCATCGTAGCTGGAATCGACTCATCTCTACATCAAGACCAAAAGCCCGTAGTCTTGTTGCCAATCGCCATTTGGATCACCGTCGATTGACCAAAAAAGAGGTTAGGGTTTTAGTTCTTTTTCTTCAATTCATTTAAATCTGTGAGAATCTGAATATGTTGCTTTGGAGAAAGTTGTTCTATTCATCAATAGATTTTATTTGATATAAAAATCAATAAATTTTTAGACTAAATTTTTTTAACAAGCAGAGAGAATTTTCTGACAACTAGAGAAATATTCTGATTGTTAGGGGTACTGTTTCAGCAACTATTTTGGTCACTTTTGTGAAAAATTTCTAAAAATTTTAAAATTTATATTGATCATTTTTCTCTAAAGAATCATAGTGAAATTTTCAATAGTTTGCGAATTAAAAATCACGAAACATTTAGACGAGAATATGAGAAATTTTCAAATTTCTTAAATAGACTGCTTAGGCAATTCAGATGATACCTAAATTGTTATTTAAGTCCAATAACTTCTAATTTGCACTGATTGAGATATTTTCTTTTGATTTACTAAGTATAACAGGAGCGGGATCCTATCGGAAGGTTCGGATGGACGAGTTCGAGTACCAGGTAAGTTCATACTGATTTATTGTTGCTGTAGTTGTACCAACAAATGAATATTGTTCAGTGCTGATATAGATGACAACATATAGCAATGCATAACCACATTCATATGCATGTGGTTATGCAAATTTATACAGCGAATACGTATATATAATAATACATATCTGCTTTAGTATAAGCCTTTAGATCGAATTAACAGAGTGAAAACGTCGAGTTGGGTATTACATACATGCATTGTTCATTACATAACTGAATGCTTACTTAATAAATTGCATTCTTAATAATTTGATATATATTGCTATGTTCGATTGTGGGGAAAAAAAGATCTGTAGGACGAGCCACCTGATAGGTATGCATCAGGACCAGATGCGCACTGGTTAAGATTATAAGAATTGTTTTGTTTATGATATCGAGATATATTACGGGCTAATCCTGGTTGATGCTTGGCTCCCGATCGAACCCTTATTTATGATGCTTATGACTTTAAACGCTTTGCACGAGGTCTACTCTGTTGGTAATGCTTGGCTCCTCGCAGGCCCTTTGGATTAAAAGAGTCTTATGGCTACATAACTACAGAACCATGGTTGGGCCATTGGTGATGCATAGCACCCCGTAGACATTTGAGATTTAGAGTTGTAAGGGCTCACTCTTGGAGATTAGGGTCTTACAGATATTATCCCCCACAATTTATTTGTGTTGATGATATGATTGGATATATATCATTATGTTTTATGTATTTTGATGTTCATGCATGACTGTGCGCATAACAAGATGGTTATCGTAGGATTGTGTAAGCTTACTCAGCGAGGTCTGACTCCCCTCAACTTTATTTTTTTAGGTCAGCTACCACTAGCTTCGCAACAGTGACTCCCGTAACATATCCGCTATGACCTACTTACATTTGTGACAGGATTTTATGAGTTGAAATTTTATTTTTGACGCACATTATTGTTATGGTATTGTATGAACTTGTTGCTTTATTGGGTTGAATTTAGTTTATCGCTAGTGATAGGCTTATGTGTGATCTGGAGTTTCAAACCTCAAGTCCTACGTGTCAATCAGGTGCCTATTTCGGATCATGACAAAGTTGGTATTAGAGTCGGTTCCCAACTCTTTGTACCAGCGAGGACGCTAGGTTCTAAGGGGGTGAATTGTGAAATCTCACATCAATTGAAGAAGAGAACGAAATATGCCTTATAAGAGTAAAAATACCTCTTCCCTATAGACAAGTTTTGCCAGATGTAGGAAGGGTAAAACTGTGAGGGCCTTAGTCCAATGAACAACCCAAAGCAGACAATATCTGTGGATAGATGGTCTGGGCTATTACAAATGGTATCAGAGTCGATTTCTGACCTGTTATGCCAGTGAGGATGCTTGGCCTTACGGGAGGTGGATTATGATATCCTACATTAGTTGCAGAGGATAACGAAATACGTCTTATTAGGGTACGAATTCCTCCTCTATAAACACATTTTTTTCAAATGCGGGAAGAACAAAACCATGAGGACCTTGGCCCGATAAGCAACTATAAGTAAACAATATCTATAAATGAGTGATCTAGATTTCATAAAATCAACCAGTTCAAACTAGACTCGTTAATTCAAGCCGAATCTATTGGCTTGGGAAGCCATATAGTATAAATAGCTTAGAAGTTACTCTCTTAATGTCTCCCTAACAGATTTTTAGACCATTCTTCTATTAAAATGCTATACCTAGCCCAAAAGATTCGAGCCCCGGTACAATTCAGCAGGGTTTGTAATGCGTGCAAGCCTCGTGATAAGCTCAAGGACTTAGAATCCACTTCACTCAAGATCCAATCTTGATTGGTGCGCTATAAATGATTATGTATTAATGTCTAAACATCAATTTCACCGAATGATTCAAGGTTTGGTAGCATTAAACATAGATTGGTCGTACTTATAATGTGGAGTATATATTTGAAATAATCAAAAGATATAATTAATTTTCTTGTAATTATGGTTGATAGAAGACCAAATGAACGGAAGACCCAATCACTCCTATTTACTGGACTAGCTACAACAACACAATCGGGCCCAACTTTGTTTTATTTTATTTCCCTTGTACATAGCACTTCCTCTCGCTACAATTTGTTAATTAGCTAAGGAATAAACCAGCTGTCTAACCGATAGTTAGTTTTTTGTCTGATTCAGTAGTTATTTTTCCTTTATTCTAGGGTCACCAACCAATAGAAATAGCCCTGTCTCGTGTATAAATATTCCTTGGAGTTTTTCTATACAAGCATGAAAGAATACTCTTTCGTCATCTGCTGCTATTTTATGCTTCTTTTTCTATCAATGGTCTTAACAATTTTTGTCTCAATTGTAAAAGTTCTTTTTGCAGTATCTGTAGATTACGAAAATAATTTATAATCATAATGTACTGTGATAATTTAATTGAAAAATCTATAAATTTCCATTAACAACATTGGTGCCATAGATAATGATTAAGCATTCCTAGCTGACTTCAGGCATCTACCACTAAGAACTCTTTGGCTTGTGACATCTTCAAAACAAGAAAATGAGGAACATAAGACTTTTCTTTTTCTATTATCCCAATAAGTTTTGCCGATAATTAAAAAAATTAGGAATGATATGTTCACTCCATAATACCACATTTAAGAACATTCAGTGTTTTGGTTTCACAGAACTTGCACAGTTTATAAACTTGTTAGAAGGCTACCATCTTCATCATCATTTGCCCGCTTCCTTTGCATTATAACATCAAGCTTCAGCAAGTAGATTAATCAAACAAAACATATGGGGTGTGCAGACTCATCTTCTGTTTTTCCTTTCTTTCCTTTCCACTTCTTATTTCTCTGTGCTTTGGTAATAGATGCTGAACAGTGATCTTCGAATGAGAAAACAAACAATATGCATAACCTTGTAAATTCAGAACTACAAATCGATTTAATTGCAACGTGTCATGTTCAAATATCCTATCACCTGTCTGGCATGATATTAGAACATTCTAATTAAGAATAAGAACACTTATTAAGGTCTTACATTGGAAATTACAAGTGTATTATTGTTAAAGACAGTTTTGACGGTTTCAATTATAATAAATACGATAAATATTTTAATTGTTTATGTTTTATATAATTTTGATATAATAATATAAATAAATACGATATCTTCTACATCATTCAAATTGAAGCAATTGAATATTTGGTCTAAATTGCAATTTTAAATTGTGACAGATTGATTTTAATTAATTCTATTTGTTTTTGCGTTCTTGTCTCTCACAGGCTATCATTATTGAGATTCTTTTATAAGAGCCTGTCCTTTTGCCATCTGTTAGTACTTAGTACTAACTGCTGACACAAGAAACACGCCTACATTTGCTACTTTACCTTGTGATCTCCAAATACTGTAAATAATGTGATGTTTTGATTAAAAAAATATGACTGCATATAATGTTAAAAACTTCTCTTAGCTCTATTCTTATCTTTATTTCCTTTTGTCTTGATTTAAATCAGTATACAGTTGGCACTGCCGTCCAAGCATCGAGTCTGCCATGACAAGCTTCAGATTATGATATTAGATATTTGAGATCCCACGGCAATGGGTTTACAATAATGAACTAAAGAACCTGTCAAGTTGTACTAACTTCCTGCATTTGGCAACATTGGGATCCCTGCAATTGACCAAATACTGAAATTTTTTTATTGGTCGCAAATTTGCCAAGCGACGAGTTCGAGCACCGAACGCGTCAGGTTAGCTCAATCCAGTAAAAACGCTCAGGTAGAACTTGAACAATATTTGACAGGTTCTGAAATTGACCTGGTTATTGAGACTGATTGGGAAGGATATAGTTGAACTGCTCATATATAACTTACCCCTACCAATTTCAGTTTCTTTCTCTCCTGCACTTGATGAAGTCATGGCGGCTCTTTTCAATTTAATTCCAAGGCTTGTTCATTCTCAACAGATCCATCGTCTCATCGTCAGGATTGTTATTTACTTGATGCCAGTACTACTACTACTACTGCCTATTGCAAATTCAATTTCCTTCAACTTCACGAGCTTCAGTCCGAATGCACAAAACATAACCTTCCAGGGTGATGCATTCGCGTCAGGAGGCGTTCTGCAACTCACCAAAAACGCGCTGAACATTAACCTAATGAGTAGTGTTGGTCGAGCTACATATAGCCAGCCTGTACGCCTCTGGGATGCCAAGACTGGGAATGTAACAGACTTCAGCACCCACTTTCGTTTCAGTATCAGAGCCACTAACGAGAGCTCATATGGAGATGGGATGTCTTTTTTCATTGCACCATTGGAGTCTCAGATCCCAGAAAATTCAACTGGCGGCTATCTTGGGCTGTTCAGCAACGATACAGCTAAAACACCATTGAAGGAGAATCAAATTGTTGCAGTGGAGTTTGATAGCTATTTAAATGAATGGGATCCGAGCGACAATCATGTGGGTATTAATGTCAACTCCATTGTATCTGTCGCAAACGTCTCATGGAATAGCAGCATTAAAAATGGAGCAATGGCAAATGCATGGGTGAGTTACAATTCCACTACCAAAAACTTGAGCGCCTTTCTAACTTACGTAAAAGATCCTATATTTGGTGGGAATTCCACCCTTTATTACATTGTTGATTTAAAGGAATTCCTACCTGAATGGGTTAGGATAGGCTTCTCTGCATCAACAGGCCAATATGTCGAAATTCATAACGTTGTTTCTTGGGAATTCACTTCAAACTTGGAAGTTAATGATTCGATTCAGAAAAGCAGACAAAAAACAGGATTAGTTGTTGGTGTGGCCTCAGGTTGTGGACTAGTGGCTTGTGGGATAGGTGTGTTTTTCTTTCTCTATTTCAGGAGAATGGCAGGTAAGCGTGAAGATGAGGAAGATGATGTATCTTCCGATGATGAGTTTGAGAAAGGAACTGGGCCTAAGAGGTTCACTTATCGTGAGCTAAGTCGGGCAATGAATGATTTTGCAAAGTCAGGAAAGTTGGGGGAAGGAGGATTCGGAGGTGTTTTCTAGGGATTCCTGAACGAAACCAACATTCAAAGCAAGGAAAGAAGGAATACATTTCAGAAGTTAAGTCTGTTAAGATCATTAGTCGTCTGACACACACAAAAGGTCAAAAGGGTGAGTTGATGCTAGTCTACGAGTTCATGCCCAAATCCCAATGGAAGTCTTGATTATTATCCTCACACAACGAATAGTCCATTCTTAACTAAAATTTTTAGTTAAGAATGAACTTTTAGTTAAGAATGAACTATTAACTAACATTTTTTTAATTAAGAATGGATTATTAGAATTGCATTAAGATGGAGTTTCGTTATACACTTATAATATGAAACAATTACATGGTAGGTTTAGTTAATAATTCATTCTCTACTATGCTACAAATTTATGTCTGATTTTAACTTTTTATATTGGACTCATATTTATTTATTTTTAGTTCATTAGATAATAATAAACATTGGTGTATTTTTCATCCATATATTTAAGTGAGGTCTACATGAATATGTTGGTGTATTTTTCATTTCAATAAAATATTTTATCTATATTTATTCTTATAAAATTTTTATCTTATTTATTATATTCCGGTTTGATAGCGGTTCATTACCGGTTAAACCTCTAAACCTTAAACCTTTTTTTTGACCGGTTCGATGTCCGGTCCGGTTTTTAAAACATTGGATAAGGTTACGTACTACTAAATCTCCTCATATCTCATGTCTTAATGAGATTTATACTGAGTATTATTGTTGTTGACATACTCGCTAGTTAATTAGGGAAATTAAGTATTTTAATTAACAACGTAACCCTTTAAGTAATGCTAACAAATGTGCATAATTTATTTTTATAAATTTATTAGTAGGGTTTAATATTTCATGTGATACAGTAGAATCAGGGATAACCAAAAAAAAGTTCAACTTGACCCAATGTAAAGTCAATAGACTCGATCTAAAGATGTCTTTTTTAAAAAAAAAACGCTGGAATCAGACTCGTGTTGTTTGACTTGACTCGATTACAAGTTCGAAAGTTTTAATAAAATGATGTCATTTTTAATTATAAAAAATTAAAAAGATAAATTTAAATCCTAATCATGGTTTAAATTGTTTATTGATTATTTATTTTAAACGTCTAGAAAATATTAAAATTAAAATTAAACATTGTTAAATGTTAGAATTTAATTTGTATTTCAAAATTAAATTATATTTTTTTTCCTTTGTCCTTCTTATAAACGTTTTATTCGTGATTATAGCAAGCTTTTAAGTCTTCCATTAGTGGATAAAGCTAGGTTTTCAAATTCACCAGCTTCTTTATAAATTAAATGATTACTGCAACATTTAGTTAATCTAGTGAAAAGTAAAAACAAAAAGAAACAAAAGACTTTTTTTTTTCTTTCTCACGAGATATTCTAGGAAGATTCTAATTATAGAAAGACATCTTTAAGTCATCTATATTCGGACTAATTCCTACTCGAGTCAGGTAGGTCCCTTATGAGAGACAAAGCTCTGATCCTAAGTTTTAAACAACTGTATATATGAGAAGGTTCGAACTCGCGACCTCACTTACGCTAACAGAACGCCTTATCAACTAGGGATGACAATTGTACCCGGATCCGATGGGTACCCGATAAAATTACCCAACGAGAGTGAATATGGGGAGCAAATTTTTACCCGAGGGGCGGGTATGAGGGGTTAGCAAAAATACCCATCGAGTATCGGGGCGGATATGGAGATACCACCCCCATACCTGTTTACCCGTTATAATCTCTGTTTACTCATTTCTTTTATGTTAAATTCAGTATGTATATATGAATGTAGCATGAAAATTTAAAAGAAAAACAAATAGTCCATTCATATTAAATAGGCTTATCTTAAAAAAAAAGAGGCAGGTAAACGGGTACCCGATGAGGTCAAACCTCCAACGGGTACGAATATGGGGGTGCCAAAAAAATCTCCAACGGAGATAAGGGCGGGTATGAAAGTGAGAGAGGGTTCATGAGGCGGGTATGGGGATGACATACCCGCTCCATATCCGCCTCGTTGCCATCACTATTACCAACTCAGTGCGCGTTAGGGTTACCCCTCTTTTTAATTGGTTTGAAAGAAGAAAATAGATGACGAGAAAGTTGGCCCCTACCTTACCTGAGGTTGCATGGGAACTTGGTCCAAATTCAGCCGGAAAGTGTAGCAAAGCAAGGGACGGGGAGTGTCTGTCTCGCCCCTCCATCCCGCAACTTTAGGGACGTCGTCCTTCGAAGAGGCAACAATTACCCTGTAAAAGTGTGAGTACGTTGCCACCGCACCTAATTTCCATCTTTTTACTATGCCCTTAAAATTGTAGGGCATACCCTTATCTCCTTCATGCATTGAAATCCCCTGTCCTTACCATCAAATGCTGATTGGACCTGTTGTCAGCGTGATGTTTTCGATCCGATAATGATGCTTCCATTTGTTTGTTTCCTTGTTTTGATGTTTTCAGTTATTCTTCTTGGTCAAAGAAAGTGTACACTTGAAAAAAAGTGACTTTTAAGCTCAAAATTTAAGTACAATTTTAATACTACGAAACTGAATAAACTATAGTACTAGAGACTATTGGTAGGGCGGAGTGCCAACTTAACAAGCAGATATGGTACTCCAACCCATTCCAGTAATGAAATATAATACAAATTAATATCTATTGATTAAGATTTTTAACGACGACTTTACATGAGATTAGAAACGTATGTATGTTTATATATATATATATATATATATATATTTGAGAAAAAGAAATATATAAGAAAAGGAATTTTATAAATTACTTCTGTTATTGATAATAATTTTAATATAAATAAAACTTAGAGATAAATTAATCTGATGGATTAACTAAGTAAATAATCTTATTTTAATCTTTCGTACAATATTTTTAATAAATATTAATAAAATTGATTATATTTTTATTAAAATAAGTAAGTAAAGGATTTAATAAATGATATTTATTATTATATTTTAGTTATTAAAACTAACACCATTGTTTATAATTAAATATTTGTTATTTGTTTTTATAAAAATATTCTAAAAAGTTAAAAATACAAAAAAAAATTAATCATAAAATTAAAATATATCATAAAATATTTTTTTTATTTTCATAAGTTATAAAAATTAGAAGAACTAAAAATAAAAATAAAAATAACTCAACTAAATATGTTTTTATTAAATTAAAAAAAAGAAAAGCTTGCAGCTGCACGATAACCATACATACTCGAGTATGGTTATCCCATCTTAATTTCCCATCTGAAGAAAGGATAAAAACTTTGATGACTTACTGGCTTAGACCTTCCATACGTTCACATGCATGCGCAGAAGGTCCCAATTGTATGTACAACAGCTAACGAGTTAGAACAGCAACAACATCAGTACCCCACACCAAACTAATTGAATTCTGCAGCACTTTGTTTCAATGCACTTGTCCCAGCACATAATCAATGGATGCCAACGTAAGGTAGCTCAATGAGTTAGGTAAAAACATTATTAACTAGTGATCAATAATGGAAAGAAGGGACAGGTACCTTTTTAGTTACCATGTTTATTGGCCAACATTGAGAAGTCGTTAGGATTTTATGGTGGTGGAAATGAAATTAAGAACATATATGCCAATGATATGTACGTATCCAGCCGACTGCTCCACAAACTATGGATATTTTGTTCTTAAAAGGAACGGACAGCTCAATGCTTGTTTCCCAAGGGCAAAGGACCAGTAATTTGAGAACACGTTTGTTCATCATTTTCTTGGTGGAGACTTATAGCCTGCTCAGGGGACTCTTTTCCTTTTACTCACCCTGTAAAATTCAATCAGAAAAGCAAGTGAATGATTAGCTATCTCGAGCAGCTGTGGCCATGGGGCTGATGGGGAGTAGGAGGATCCCATACAAGCAAAGCTGAAGTGTCCACATATACAATAATATCAAAGAAAGAATGTATATAGAGAGGGACTATGTGTGCCAAAAGAGGAAAAACTTGCAGAGGTTTACGGAAACATGTTTGTTAATCCTAAACCCTACGTGAATGGCGTTGGATAGTTGAGACTCGTCCACAACCGACACGAGACAAGTTTCCGTAGGGGTGAGGTGACTCGGTAATGCAAGTTTTCCTTTCTCTTTCAAATGCAAGGCAAATCCATTTATGTCCACTAGCTTATCTCAAATCATTTCCTTTCATCTTCGATTAAGTCTGAAAATTTAGATGACTGTAGCAAAGTTTTAGATGGCAGATGAGCGGAGAGTGATGTGGACCAGAAGAAACTCGTATAATAGTTGCAACAATCCCACAAATCACAAGCAATTGGCAAGTGCAAGTTGGAATTCCGTTACAAAGTATCCTCGACCATTCTTTGTCATTATTATCTGTTAAGCAAGACTGATCTTTTAGTACTTGTTTGCTCTGTTACTGGTCATTAACCTAACAACAGTAAAAGGAATATGCAAAAAGGAAATTGGACGATTAACAATGCTATAAAAGGAGGTCGGTGAGCAAGTTCTATGAAGTTTCGGGAACAGGAAGTGTTGTCAGGTAGGAAAATACAACGCAAAGAAAATAATGGTGGCCCGAAAGAGAACAGAAAGAAGAGGATGAGGCAAATCCTGTATGATTGTGGGTTGGCGCCTAAAAAATTATCTGACAGGTAGAGGGGTTGTGGAGTTGTACCCCACAAAGATATAAACCTGCGCAGTACTAACTTCTATGCCATCTCTTTCACCAAAAGTGCCTGTCAATCTTACCTTGTATTTTACAGGCAGAGAGAGTTAGGACAGGAGATTAGGAGTTAGATTTCCAATGTTTTGACTGTACAGTATACTATTGACCCCGTCGATTCTCTCTTTCAAGCCAAATCGTCCCTACCATTTACATCCAAAACCTCGCTAGGGCAGCGTGCTCACATGGGGTGTGCTTCAGAAAACAGTCTTCAGAAGCTTTCACTATTACTCGAAAAGGGCCAGAGCCAGTGTGTGGCTTAAGAGCACATTGTAGTTAGCTTCCAGCTGCATACGGGCCTTGTGTTTCAACTAACTGTCTTTTTTTTTTATTATGGTGTCGTAGCATAAAGCAACAAGAAGTTTATGCCCATGAAGAAAAACCCCAGCCACAAGTGTTATAACGAATAGACATAACAGAGAAGTATCTATTGCCATGCTTCACGGTTATCCCAGCAGAGTTTTCTTCAGGTTATAAC
This sequence comes from Erythroxylum divaricatum, assembly GCA_025434745.1. Lineage (NCBI taxonomy): Eukaryota > Viridiplantae > Streptophyta > Magnoliopsida > Malpighiales > Erythroxylaceae > Erythroxylum > Erythroxylum divaricatum. The sequence goes on along the minus strand of JANTPM010000246.1, from coordinate 3,896,592 downwards.
AAGATGCAATGGTATCATATAATACTCTCTCAATGGCCGATAATTTAGTCGTTATAAGGTTCTTAGGCATGTAACTGAGCCATAAATGAAAATTTCCTCTTAAAGTTGATTTATTTTTAATTTAATTTTTTGTTTTACGATATTAACTAGGATATGAAAGATCTCAATTGTAAACGCTAAATGCATAGGCATTAATCATTATCGTAATCTTTCATCAAGACATTTTTTAATTTTTTAAATAGTCATAAAACTAAAAATATTGAGCTATAAATAATTATTAGTAATATATTATATTTATAAAAAAAATCTTTACTAAACAAAAATTATTATCCCAACCTCTCTTTTATTAAGATTATGTAACATAAGGAAAAATGTTTTTAATAGTCTTAATAATTTATTTATGTATAAAAAGAAATACTAACTCCATATATCTTCTTTTTAAATTAAAACTTCACATTTTACCAATATATTCTATCTAGATTTTAGTAACATGTAAATGATTCTTATAAATATAAACTTATTACTCCAATCCCTTTTTATTAGGATTGTATAAAATGAATGAGATTTACAAAACAATAATATTAAGATTTTATTAATGCTATTATTGATGTGATTTCTCAATTTGAACATTGTAGTTTCTTGCTTCAAATGAATTATTTCCATATTCTAACATTAATTGTTTTGCAACAAGTGAATCCTTTATTGATTTTTTTTTATATATACTGTGAAATCTTTTTGTGCATTTAGATGAATTTAATAGCAAGATAAATAGGTATTATTTTATTGAACAATAAAACGAAGATGGTAGTGATATATTTTAGTAAGGAAATTGGACAATTTGGTGAAGGCTTTAGGAGAGACCACTGTCACTTTAACTTTAAGATTGTCAAGTAATGATAGTGAATATGACAGGTAATTTAGTTATGATAATTATGACGATCATCATTCATTTGTCTCTCTTAATAGTCACTTTGCTTGTACTAGACATAATAATCACTAACTAATTGTGTTGTCTCCTGTAGAAATCACATTTGTTAACAATTTGGGCTGTAATTGCATGTAACTTTTAGAATTGTTGGTTACATGCATGTGTGAGTTTGTGTGTGCGCACGTGCAAAGTGTGCAGAAAACATCTAGATTACATTAAACCTAATATTACTTATATTTCTTATCTTCCATATTAAGAAAAGTTTCACCTTGTTATTATTGTTTCACATAATTATTTGTCCTAAAAATTGTGAAATGCATAAAAGGTGTTATACAAAAAGATGCTTTTAAGGTATTTGTGAAATTGACACCGAGAGTCAAATTGTGTGAACTAGGTTATAATATAGTGGGATTTTATGCAAAATTTAGCCTCAAAATAATTACAGTAAAATCTCTATAAATGAATATTTTTGGGACTTGAAAAATTATTATCTTATACGAAGTTATTAATTTATCGATAAATTAATATTTATTAATTTATAGAATAATTTTTATTTTGTACATTATATTTGTCAAAT
>JANTPM010000246.1:3856144-3866239 GCA_025434745.1 Erythroxylum divaricatum | reverse complement strand
TCAGCCCGGTAGCTAAAATGGTCACTGTAAGAACTCTCATCTCTCTTGCGGCTTTTAGAAGTTGGAAATTGTGGCAGTTAGATGTTAAGAATGCTTTCTTGTATGGAGAGTTGGATCGTAAGGTGTTTATGGAGCAACCTCATGGTTTTTTTCTAAGCAATTTCCAAGTCATGTTTGCTGGTTGAAGAAAGCATTGTATGGTTTGAAGCAAGCGCCTCAGGCTTGGTAAGGTAGCATCATACCTTAACTTTTGTGGTTTTAGAATTTCTAATTCAGATTCTAGTTTGTTTATTAAATTAGAGTCAAGTGTGCATCTCTTGGTATTATTATATGTTGATGATTTGATAATAATTGGAGATAATGAGTTAGAAATTTCTATTTTGAGGAGTGACTTAGCTGGCCGTTTTGAGATGAAAAATTTGGGAGAAATTGGATGTTTTCTTCGTTTGGAAATTGAAAAGACAGGTCAAGGTTATTTTGTTTCTCAAAGAGGTTATGCAACGAGCCTTCTGGATCATTTTAGCATGGGGGATTCAAAAGAGAAAGCTACTCCAATTGAACCACATCTTAAACTGAAGAAAGATGAAGGAAAATTTTTGAAGAATAGTAGGAAATTTCGGCAACTTGTTGATAGTCTAATTTATTTAACTATCACAAGACTTAAAATTTCATATTCTGTTGGAATTGTCTCATAGTTTATGCAGGAACCTAGGATTTCCCATCTTGATGCTGCTAAGAGGATTTTATGTTATGTAAAAGGAACTCTTAGCTATGGACTTTGGTATAAAAGATGTGATAATTTCTTCTTGAGTGAATTCACTGATGCAAATTGGGCAGGAGATACTAATGATCGCCATTCAACTATAGGATATTGTTTCAGCATAAGTTCAGCAATGGTTTCTTGGTGCTGTAAGAAGCAAAACATCATTGCTTTATTAAGTACAGAGGCAAAATATGTAGCTACAATTATGGCTACATAAGAATATATTTGGTTGAAAAGGTTGATTGAAGATATGGTGTATGAGACTGACTATGCTGTGCAAATCAAATGTGATAATGAGAGTACCATCAAGCTTACATCAAATCTTGTCTTTTATGCCTGAACAAAGCATATTAAGGTTCGTCATCATTTTGTTCATGAGAAGGTGTTAAGTGAAGAAATTGAGTTGGTGAACGTTCGTACCAATGATCAAGTAACTGATATTTTTAGCAAGGCTTTGGTGAAACCAAAGTTCCAATACTTCAGAAAGGCTCTTGGAGTTGTTAATGTTGAGTTTGCATTAAGAGGGAATGATAAAATTTGCGCAAAACTCAACACTGAAGAAACACAAGCCATATGTTATGCGTGCATAGTCATGTGTGTTAATTAATTGTTATTCATTCTTGTTCCTTAATTTTAGAACATAAAACTAACATTGAGTTAGTAGGTAGTTTAATCAAGTTAGTGGATAGTTTGATTTCCTTCTTTCATGTTGTTAATAGGATTGTTTCCCTATTTTTTCTCATTCCAATATCATGTAAAGCTATTATAAATAGTGGTTGATTATTCAATAAAAAGACGCAATTTTCAAGATAATTTCTTTGTGTATTTTATCTCTTTCATTTATCTTTTCCTTTTTTCCAATTTTTTGTTTCATACACATCTATTCACCTTTTTACTTCCAGTTTCAGGGTTAAGCGAAAACTAAAAACCAAGTAGGAGGACAGTTGCTGGAAGTGCAACGGGACTGAAGGAAACACAAGATATGATTGATTTTGCAGCTAAACACAACGCAACAGCAGAGGTTGAGGTTAAAGTATATGAACATTACGACGGAACATTTGACCAAAAGTGATGTTAGATACCGATTTGTCATCCGCATTGGGAAAACTTTGGGCCCTTACCAACTAATAAGGCTAGTACAAATTACTTTGCTAATCTTTATTATTAAAAGCTGATTAATGTATTAATTAATCAGCTAATTTTTATAAACTATTCAATTTTTAAAAATTAAAGTTAATTAATTTAATTCACACTTGAAAAATGGGTTAAACGTTTCTTTATTGGGTTTTCAAATCAAAAACGAAAACTTGTGCAAATTCGTACGAGAAAGATTGCAATATATCCTGTCTGATTTCATTGTCACTTCAGCTGTGCCTGTGAACGTGGCACTTAATCAACCTAGATAATATTTAATTGAATATAATAAAAATGTCATAAACAAGAACTTGACAGTTTAAGACTAAGATAATGGGACCAAGGTCCTTTGTTTCGTATGAAGCGTGCCAAACTTTGTATTGTTTTATTTTATCCACGTATTTACGCAAGTAAGACAACGAGGATGTATAGTCAACTTGTTTATTTAAGAGGATTTAAGAGGTTAAATATTCAAATTAAGGCGGGAGAAGTGTAATTTATTTCAACTTAAAATAATAATAATTCAAATATAATTTTGGTAATTTAAAAATTATTGTATATAGTGACAATTAATTTAATATATATTTTATCGCACACTTAAAGAATAATTGTTGCTATATTTTATTTAAGAAGAATAACATATTTTACTTGGATAATTATAATTGAACTAATTTGATCATAATCTATTGTTTTTTGTAATATAAAAAATAAAAAAATTTAAGGCGTTAACCCCATTTCCCATTAGTTGGACTAATCCATAAGCTTTTCCTTAATCATGCTGCCACCGCCCAATTAGTTAAAGTGGCCAAACCATTTTCTCACCTTTTTAAAAGCAAAGTATTTATATTTTTTGTCGTCAATGATGTGCCACATACTAATATAGCCAGATGGTGCAATAGTCACCAGTGACGTCAGCCACATAACAGTGGAAGCAAAAATCAACAACAGTTAGCTTGCTCGGGACCTCCGTTACTTTTGCTTGTCCCTGTTCTTATAAAGTCCCTAACTCTCTCTCATCTCTTTGTAGTTTTTGACATTCTTCATCTTAGTCTTCGTTGGACATGGCAATCGCACCAGAAGCAGAACACCCTGTGAAGGCCTTTGGTTGGGCAGCTAGAGACGAAGCAGGCCATCTTTCACCTTTCAACTTCTCCAGAAGGTATAGCTTTCCTTATTTTTGTTATGTCTTGGAAATCATCAACGTACTTGAACATCATAAGATGATGTTTTATGTGTTGTTTCTTGCAGAGCTACCGGTGATGACGATGTAAGGTTTAAGGTGCTATATTGTGGGATATGCCATTCTGATCTTCACAATGTTAAGAATGACTGGGGCTTCTCAAAGTACCCTCTTGTTCCTGGGTATGCCCATAGCTTCTGTTCTTAGTTTTCTCTTCTACATGATCTACACAATATAATAATTTTTCATGATCGTAATTTCAATTAATAAATTTATATGGTCTAATATAGTATCATTAATATATATTTTTTATTATATTGATTACACAGTTAAAAATGCTTTTCAATTAAAGTAGTTTATATGCTTTGAATTTAAGCAAACTAGGTGGCCAGCAAGGGAGCACAAACTTACCTACCTAGTCACTAGAAAGTGTTTGTGTTGGCCACAACCCATTTGTTTACTTGAAAAGAGTTAAGTGGAATTGAATTCTCGAACTCGAAGAGGACAAGATGGCTATACCCCACTTGAACACCCGATTTAACTGAGAAGAAATAGTTCCAAACTCTGAAGTTTCATCAAACAAAAGGAACCATTTTAAATGTATCTTCTTTTCAAGAATGGAAGCTAACTACTTAATCATCTTCTTTACGTTGAGAAGGTTGTGAGGTTAATTTTTGTTCCCCCTGAAACAATGAAAACTCCTCAGGTTTTTTCAAGCTTATGGTTTAAATCGATCATCCAAGAGATAAAACAAGCTGTAATTAGATTTCCTAATCCTGATTACTCAATCCTTTGCAAGATTCTACCACTACCACTTAACAAACCAATCCTTTGACAACACTTTAACCTGATCTTCTTTGTCAAAACTCCTAAGATTATAAATTTATTACTATTCTACAGGCACGAGATTGTAGGTGAAGTAACAGAAGTTGGGAGCAAGGTGAAAAAGTTCAAGGTGGGAGATAAAGTCGGTGTAGGATGCATGGTTGGTGCATGCCACTCGTGCGAGAATTGTACCAACGACCTTGAGAATTACTGCCCGAAGTTGATACTCACTTACTGTTCAACATACTACGACGGAACCGCCACTTATGGAGGCTACTCTGATCACATGATTGCTAATGAGCGGTACATCGTCAGGTTTCCTGATAACATGCCGCTTGACGCCGGTGCTCCTCTCCTTTGCGCCGGGATCACAGTTTATAGTCCGTTGAAATATTATGGACTGGCCGAACCTGGTAAACATGTTGGTATAGTTGGGCTTGGAGGACTAGGTCATGTGGCTGTGAAATTTGCCAAGGCTTTTGGTGCTAAAGTGACTGTAATTAGTACTTCTCCTAGCAAGAAAGATGAGGCATTGAAACATCTTGGTGCTGACTCATTTATAGTCAGTCGTGACCAAGACCAGTTGCAGGTAGACAGTGACTCTTAGTTTCTTGATTGCATCATCGTATTAAATTGTACTGATTTGTCGTAATTGCGATCGTATTTCTTGCAGGCCGCATCGGGCCAATTAGATGGCATCATCGACACTGTATCTGCAGTGCATCCCATCGTGCCATTGATTGGCCTGTTGAAGACTAATGGGAAGCTTGTGTTAGTGGGTGCGCCTGAAAAGCCTCTTGAGCTAGCTGCATTTTCTTTGATCATAGGTAAATTACTAGATTCTTGTTCAATCCTATTCTTCTTAGGATTTGGTGTGGAGATAGTCTAAATAAGATGATGAATCATTAAATGTCAGGAAGGAAGCAGATCGGGGGGAGTGGGATTGGAGGAATGAAGGAGACTCAAGAGATGATTGATTTTGCAGCAAAACACAACATAGCTGCAGAGATTGAGATCATTTCAATGGACTATATCAACTCAGCAATGGAGAGATTGGCCAAAGGAGACGTCAGGTACCGATTTGTGATTGACATTGGAAACTCCCTGGAAGCCACCAAGCCTCACGCTTAAGTTGCCCGTGTTTCATCCATCACTCCGCTCCAGTCCTTTGAAATAAAACTGTAGCTTTTCTTTTTCTACCGAATGATCATGGATGAGTTTGTATTCTCTGTGTGTGTCCATGGGAAGCATATTACCGAGAGATTCAAATGTTATAGTAATTGCAGATGTTAAAATTGGAATTGCAATTTAACTTAAAATGCATTACACTTGAATTAAAGACATTAATAGATTCTCTAGACTTGACAGCCATCACATTGAAATCATCCAAGTTGTTTAGGGATGGATTGATTTTATTCAGTTTCGCAAAAATTTTGAAAAGTTGAGCTTGGAGAAGCCAGTTATGTAAAGGAACTAAGAGCAGCACGTCAAGATGCCCTGTTCATAGAGGTCAAAGTGTCCAGTTTCCACAGGGCATTGAAATGAGGAAGATGATGAAACTCACTGACAATGAGACCGTGTCTTACAATTCACACCACATAACATCTTCAAAGTGGAGAGGCTGTGTTGGTAGTGGTCGACAAAACGTTATGCTCCATGGAAACTTCTGGATTAGTTTGAAGAGCTTTAACTTCTAATTTATTTCACCATCAAGACCATGAAAAATGATGATTGGTGAATGGTGAGGACAAGAGAGCTGAGACCACTGTCCAACTCAAGTGGCTGAGATGAAACGCCTTAGTTGACTTTCAATGTTCTTCTACAATTTTACTTTGGTTCGGCCTTTGCCCACCCAAAATCAGAATTTAATCCACAGATGCTAAATCTCATATATTAGTCCGCACTTGATGGCTGCTAAAGCTTGTGACTCGGTAAGTAATTCCAACAATAATTAAAATAAACAAAAATCTGGCTTTTAAACTCAAAAGTTAATAAAGTATGAAATTTAGATTCAGAACTCCTCTTGTTTTTCAAAAATATACTTTTTCATTTTAATTTATTAAAATTGTTTTATAAAATTAAAAAATTTAAGATTTTGGTATATGTGAGAGAACTATTAGATCCGATTTCAATAGCATTTTTGAACATAAATTTATTGAAAAATTTAATTAAATTTTGTGACACAATTAAATATAACTTGATAATTTAAAATAAGAAAAATAAAAATATTTTTTCTTTAAATATGCGAGAATCAATCCTTGATACTTAACTTCCAACTGTTTTCGTTTCATTTCTATTTTTCTGTTTTAATTTTTAATTTATGTTTTTCTTTAAAGAAAATGACTTTTTTAGTTGGTTAATATTTATATAGTTATATTTTAATCACTATTAATAAATATATATTAGATTAGCAATTAAAGAAAAATATTTTTAATAATAAATTTCCTTTAATATCCTATATAATATTTATTAAGGAAGTATTAACAAATTTTTATTGTTATTAAAATAAATAATTTAAATTAACATATATTATAAATTAATATTTATTTAAATATATTTTAATTATTAAATCAAATTTTATTTGAAATTAATATATTTTGAAGATATTTTAAATTTAATTATATTTATTAATAATTATGAAAGTATATTAATTTAATTTAATTAAAATTAAATAATTCATGATTCATATTAATAATTAATTTTATTTAATTAAATATATAATGTTAAATTAAATTATTTATAGTTCTTATTAATAATTAATATATGTAGTATTTACTTGACAATAAATCACATTGTAAACAATCAGAAACTACTTTTTATAGTTTTCGTAACTTTTGAAAACTTGAAGAAACTAAAATTGAAAACAAAAATTACAAAACTCAATCAAACATTTTTTACTAAATTAAAAATAAAATAAAAATAAAAATAAAAATAAAAACATAGAGAAAATTACAAAATGCCACTTCTGATACAAAAGAATCAAACTTTTTGTTGAAATTTAAAAAGGAATATATTACTAAAGCAGAAACTTATACGCAATCCTTATCAAGGATTCTATAAGCAATAAAAACCTACACTACATAGAACGTATAACAATTACAAATCAAAAATTAGACCATAATGATATGGGTTCTTGGCTAATGTTATCTTGCTTCCCTATGGCTAGTATAATTTCTCTAATCAAGTTGACAATTGCCTCGGTAAGTTCATATTTGTGCTTCTCCTCATTCTTGTAAATTCTCCTATTTCTGTCACTCCATAAATAATAGATCACCATTTGGAAATAAGTCTTGATGATAATTCCACCATTCTAACCTGTGTTAGAATATCGAATGATAGAGTTCAATGATTCATTCCAATCAAAAAAGGACCTTGGAAGTCTAATCATGTGCAAAATTATGCTCCACACCAATTTGCTATATCCGCACTCAAAGAACAGATGGTTTCTACTCTCATTTACTTGTTTATATAAGATGTCAAGTGGATCGTAACTCTCAAACCAACAATCTTTAGTTCTTAATCTGTTCTTTATAACTAACCACAAGAAAATGACAAATTTGGGACTCAAAACATGCTTCCATACTACTTCTACCCATGGGACTGACTCCAATGGCACCACCAGTAGATTATGAGCCAATTTATTGTTAAATAACCTACTAGCATGCACAGTCCATACTACCTTATCCTTCCTTCGCACAGTAGGTAGCTTAGATAATTAGTTTCCAGCAGTTGAAAATGCCTAATATTTCGGGTCCTATCTCTTTCCTAGATGAACCATGCAACTTTAGCATTTTTAGGAATCCTACTCCTTAACACTTATAAGTCATTACGCAACCAAAGAGGACTGAAATCATTCCAACTATCAATCCACAACCAAATGTCTTCACCATCTCCTACCCTATACTTCATACAAGGATAAATCTGCTCTCTAAGGTTCAACATGCTCATGAATATCCATGAATATTCACGATTTTGTTGAAGCTATACAAAATTTTGAAATTTAAGATCTCACAACTCTTCCTTATCAACAAATAATCTCTAAATCCTCTTTAGTAGCAAAACCCATTGAATTTGGGTAATTGAAATGACCCCTAATCCCCCCTACTTTTTTGGAAGAATACTTTTTTAGGATTACCATATGAGCTACCCAGTGAATATGCATATTATTCAAAATCGAAGTAATAAGGGTAACTCTAGCAGCTAATGACAAGAACCTGTTTTGCCTAGCAAGGATTGTAGATTTCAACTTTTCTAACAAAGGTATAAAATCTGAATATTTATGCTTACCTGAAGTAATAGGAACTCCCAACTAGCGAAAAGGAATTTCCTGTAGTGCAAACCCCACCATATTTCTTATCCATTCCGGGTTTCTGACATCAGATGACACATACACGCCACTCTTTTGCTCATTTATCTTCATCCCCAACCAACTAGAAAATGTGTATACCATGTTCATCATAATAATAATAACATGAGATTCAGCCTTGCAAAACAAAATAACATCATCAGCGTAAAGCAAGTGTGACAATTTCAGATCCTTACATTTAAAATGGTATTGAAATAGACCATTGCTATCCACAATTTTAGAAACAAGTCTAGAAAATCCCTCCATACCTCGAGTGAATAGATAAGGGGAAAGTGCATTCCCTTGCCTAATCCCTTTAGAATTTAAAAAAGGTCTTGTTGGAATCCTATTCACTAACACACTCATCGATGTAGTTTTTATACATTGTTAAATCCATTGACAAAATCTGACAGGTAAACCGATAGCTTCCAAACAAACTTTAAAAAATTCCCAACTAATGGTATTAAGCTTTAAATAAATTAAGCTTCAGTGCACAACTCTTAATATGTTTCCCAGTATGATACTCCCCCAATAACTCTTAAAGAATTTGTCACTGATGCTTCTCAATGGAAGAAAAGCACCTTGTGCCTGTAAGGTTTCGATCATGCATCTCATACATAATATATATCAAATATACGCAACGGAAAATAAAACGAAACCTTAAAAACCAGATCTACTCATGCATATAAATATAGAAAACAAAAATATGAAGTGTAAGATATTTATATACCTTTCCAATGATCTCTTTTGTTCTTTAATCTTCTTCGTATTGGGTTGTCATAAACTACAACGATTAATATAGACCGTTTCTAATGAAAATTCACACGAAAATAGAAGGATAAAGCCTTATTAAGAGATGACTAGAATTCTTTCTTTGTGCTAGCAAAGACAAGAATTTTTGTGAGAGTTAGAAAAGAGTGTTTATGTAAGAAAAAACCTTTCTTTCACTTGTGTCTTACACAAGATGTATAAAAATCTTCTCTATTTTCTGCACCATTTGGCCTTCCATAACCCCCATCACTAATAGAGAGTTATGGGAAGTTAATGGTTATGAATAACATGCATTATGGAAGTTACAAGAAGTTAATGACCATGAATAGCATGCATTAATAGAAGTTTGGAAAGTTAATGGCCAAATGGCAGTCAACAACACTTGTTTCTAATCTATTCCATGCAACGTTTTTTACCACGATCACATCGCTATACAATCCTGAAACACTCTCTTATATCTTGAATTACCATTCACGAACATTTTACTCATCCTTCTGATCTCTTATGTGCGTGATCCATTAGATTTTTCAGTTATATTGGCCACTTAAATTAATACTTAATTCAAGTAACTCAAGAGCAGTATCTAACAACACACCATGACCCTAATGGTTTGACTACGAACCCTTCTATACATAATGTTTCCATGCAATTCGTCCTTTTACCATCTATACCCTACTTGATTCAGAGTATGGTCACAATGTTAACTCCTATTAGACTGACTATGTCATATCTAGTCCAAGTGATATTACATTTTTTCCTGTGGATCTCATTACTCTATGTATCATTAAAGACTCTCTTTATGACACATATCTGCTCTGGCCAGATAATCCCAAGTAATGACTATGACAAGAGGCCATGGGCAACATCTCCTTCTATCAGGAGTGGTGAATCCTTTATTGACTACTCAATTATCTCTGAATACCTCAAGTTATACTCAATCACCACCTTATGAGTAACCCCTGAAAGACACCAATGAATGGAGTCAATGTTGGAACCCCTTCCCGGTGAGTCGCGTGCCCGTCGTCCTACGTGACATCTGGACGCGCATCTCACGAGGGAGGGATTCCTCACCACGAA
>JANTPM010000246.1:3794503-3807108 GCA_025434745.1 Erythroxylum divaricatum | reverse complement strand
TTAGAGTTAAAAATGACAACTCAATCCAATGTAGCATATAAAAATTTGAGTCAGTAAATATAAAGGTATGAACAATTGATCATTTATTAGGTTGTATATTAACGAAGTAACATAATGGACACAAATGGCAAATTCAAAATTATTGAAGGTGATTGAACTCCCAATCTCTTTAGAACTTAACATTGAAATTTTAAACAACAATGTTCGATTTTAATTTTATTAAATAATTACAGTTACTGTATCATGCAAAATGTCATTATACTAAAAAAATCAATACAAATTATCAATTACCATATAATCAACCGTAAATATTGTACCAAAGTTAAAATTCAAAATTTAAGACATAATCAATATTCTAGTTCCAAACAATTTGATATAGAATGTTAGTAATTATTTAAAGCTAAAAATATGATCATATCAATATTTTAATTAATTAGTTTCAGAAATTATGTTTTAATTAGTTTCAGAAATTAATTAGTTTCAAAAAGCCCTTAAATTGATTTCTTATTTTGTAAAAGTAAATAATTAACTAAAAAACAATTAGAAAAAAAAGGAAAAAATCAACCCAACATTGTGCAGATCATCGGAGAAAGGAGGGGTGGAGATGACCACCTTTTGTTTGGAGCGTCGGAGAAGACAACGCCAGCGACGCACCAGGTCAACGACTACAACTCACTCCAGACGACGACAATGGCAGGCGACAGGCGGCGGATAGAGGAGGAAGAAGACGAGGGAGTCGCGGGCGCAGGCGTTGGTGGAAGGGAAAAGAAAGGATATGTGGTTGGTTTTAATAATAATCAAACGACGTCGTTTTAGTAATCAGTTAAACGTTTAAATGATAACCAAAACGACGTCGTTTTGGTTTATCATCAAACAACGTTGTTTTAGTAATTATTTAAACGTTTAATTGATTATCCATATGATGTCGTTTCGTTGATAAACAAAACGACGTCGTATGGCTCAACCTCAAACGTTAAAAACATCAACAAAACGATGTCGTATGGTTGAAGAATTATACGACGTCGTTTTATTTATCAATTCAACGTCTACAACTTTTATTAAACGATGTCGTATGGTTCCAAACTTATACGACGTCGTTTTGATTATTTCAATTCTACAACCTAACGATGTTGTTTTATTAGGGTTAGAATCCGATGACTTAAATGAAATTTTACTAACATATTTGCCGATGGAAATATCTATCGGTAAACCTTCTCGCCTGATTTTCGCGACGGAATCTATTACCGTCGCCAAAGTTATATTTTCCAAACAACATTACCGATGTCTATACTTGGTCCATCGGTAATTGCCCACGATTTTACTTCTATCGGTAATGCTCGCCGCCAATTTACATTTTTCTTGTTTCTTGTAGTGACCAGATCGGTCTCTAGCCACCAATCCAAAGGCCTGCTTTGGATGCTCTTCTCCAGGCAATTTGGTCATCATTTCCACCTGGACATAGTTTCCAGAATTAAGAGAATATTTGTTTCTCGTACTTGATTGGTGGGGGCAATTAACGTTTGTGTGATGTCCGGGGTTCCTATTTGTACTAACGTATCAGGTGAGCTCACATAAGTAGGTAGGACAAAAGTTGATCTATGATACTATTCAATTAATCGCCTTGCTTGACCAAACTCGATTCTCTATGAGCTTAGTTGTCAAAAATGTACAACTAAGTTTATTTTGTCGAAGTTTATTTCTGCATTCACTGTGATTATGTTGAACTTACGTATTCTTAATTGAGATCTATCACGTTTTACTTCTCTGAGCTCAGCAGATATGTCACTACAGGACCATCACCCGTATGTATATATACATGCATGGACAACCCCCTGCAAGCATCACCAAGTAGACAGAAACTAGTATTTCAATTATTCCTACGAATCAATTCCTGATCTCCGATATAATATCCCATAAGCAAATCCTTGAGAGTTGAGAACTGCTGCATAATTTGTTCAGAGAAATGGAGGGGAAGATGATTGTCAAACTGCCAGAGGAAGAACATCCACAGAAAGCCTTTGGATGGGGAGCAAAAAACCAATCTGGTGTCCTGTCACCGCTCAAATTCTCAAGGAGGTAGGCTAAAACAGAGTGCAGTTAATGGTTAGAATATTCTTGCTTAATCTCTTTACGTCCGGTTGAACTAACCTTTGTCCCGAATTTTCAGGGCAACAGGTGAAAAAGACGTCAAACTTAAGGTGTTATATTGTGGGATATGCCACTCGGACCTTCACATGTCCAAGAATGATTTTGGCTTTAGCAAATTCCCTCTCGTCCCTGGGTATTTTCCATATTCAGATCACTTATAAGAACTTATGCATGCATGCTCTTAAGTCTTACCTGTAAGGTTTGCCTGATCCGACATGTCATTTTTACGTTGCTAAGCATAAAATAGCTAGTACAACGTTGTGTCATAACATCTTTTACCTGGAATTCATACATGTCAAAACTTGGTTGCAGGCATGAGATTGTGGGAGTAGTTACAGAGGTTGGGGACAAGGTAGAGAAATTCAAAGTTGGTGACAGAGTTGGCGTAGGTTGCGTCGTTGGATCATGTCGTTCATGCGACAACTGCAAAAATGATCTCGAGAATTACTGCTCACAAATGATATTAACATACAGTGGGACGTACTATGATGGAACTACCACGCAAGGAGGCTTCTCCGACATTATGGTGACTGACGAACACTTCGTAGTTCGCGTCCCCGACAGTATTCCTCTGGACGCAGGTGCTCCTCTTCTCTGCGCAGGGATGACAGTGTATAGTCCCTTGAGGTACTATGGACTGGACAAACCAGGAACTCACTTGGGTGTGGTGGGGCTTGGTGGGTTGGGTCATATGGCCGTCAAATTTGCCAAAGCAATGGGAGTGAAGGTGACAGTCATTAGTACCTCTCCTAACAAGAAACAGGAAGCCATTGAGCGTCTAGGTGCTGACTCATTTTTGATCAGCCATGATCAAGATCAAATGCAGGTAAGATTATAACTTTCCTGTATGCATGTATATATTATAGAAATTAAATTTGTCAACGGACCAATCAATAGCATTCTGTGAACACATATAAATAGTAAAAAACATTTCATATCTTTTTTTGACTAAGTTATTAATCAAAAAATTAATTAATTATAGCTAATAAAATTCTTACGTGTTGTTGATGATGTAGGGTGCAACACAGACACTGGATGGTATAATTGACACGGTATCAGCAGTGCACCCATTACAGCCACTGCTAAGCCTACTCAAGTCTCATGGGAAGCTGGTTTTAGTAGGTGCCCCTGAAGGCAAGCCACTAGAGCTACCTGTCTTCCCTCTGCTCATGGGTATGTTATATTCTTTAAATTGTTTGTTTAGATTCTGTGCATGCCATTAAACCGAAGTTTTAAGATCACAAAATGGTTATGGAAAAATGGCAGGGAGGAAGATGGTGGGTGGTAGCATTACTGGAGGAATGAAAGAGACACAAGAGATGTTTGATTTTGCAGCAAAACACAACATCACAGCAGACATTGAGGTTATTCCCATGGACTACGTTAACACTGCATTTGAGCGCCTGAAGAGAGCAGATGTTAGATACCGTTTTGTCATCGACATTGTGAACACTTTGAAATCTCACAATTGATTTATTTTCTGCAATCGTGAATCTAGATGGTTAATGCGTCAGTATTTTTGGTCATCATGTAATAAGATTTCCTTATGTGTAAGAAATCATGAGATATCACTTATCAGCAGATTCGTTGTAGCCGTTGGGTGTTTTTGTTTTGGACAGAGAGAAAATAAAAAGTTGGAATGCCTCATGATTTGCATGTTCTGTTCATATGGTTGTAGTGGGTATGTTTACGTAAAAGGATAAATTGCTTGATCATTTTTATAAATTTATAATTTTAAAGAATGACGATTCATGTAAAAAAAATCTATAATTTAATTAAAATTTTATTGCTATTTTTAGTTTTCTACATAATTAGTATATTTCTCATGTGTAAATATAATAGTCGAAATTTAAAGAATTAGATGCGAGTAACCATTGTAAAAATAAAATTTGTGAGAAGTTTAATTATCAAATTAAAAATTTTAAATATCATATTAAATTTTGTTATATCTCCGTTTTACGAGAAGTGATTTTACTTTTATGAATTTTTATTTCAAATACTTATTGAGTATTTATATAAAAATAAGTTTATATATTAAACTTTTGAGCTAGACTAGATATGAATCACTTTTTGTATGAAATAAAAAATTATAAGAAATATAATACTCGTATAATTGACTTATATATAAATATATAATGTTAAATGCTTGTGATTCGAACAATAAATTAAAATTTAAACATGGTTATAAACAATAAATAAAATTGAATAAAGAGCTTTAAAAGATTGAAGTTTGGTCTGAGAAAGATATTAGGATAAAATGTGTTCACGAATGGTGTATAAAACATGCATACAAAGAAATATGAGTGTGCTATCATGTTAAAGACTTGCACGGAGAAAAAGGCTTTAGTTTTTTTATAGATCTTCAATTAGGATATGAGTCTAGGTGAATTAGAGACATGTCGAGTACGAATACTACCAAATAATCATACTATAATACTCTTATATTTATATTACAGTAGGATTATTGTAGCATCATATGCTCTGGTAAATAAGAATAAATCGTCTGCAAAGGTGAAGGAGACAAGATTAACCTTCTTAAACTACTTGTGATATTTGAAGTTAGGGTTAAAGTTGATGCTTTCCATAGTCAGCCTCGTAAATGCCTCTATTCATAATATGGAGAGGTAGAGTCTCCCAGTTTTTAAACTTTTAAGGGAACTTAAAGGCTTCTAGTAGGTTTAATGGAAATTCTCTACTTATTGTAACAAAAGCTTTGTAGAAATTGGTTTGATGGAATAACTTCTGGGCTATTTCTGCTGGAATACCCCATTAGGATATTATCCCCAGTATACCTCCATTTATAAAGGCTCTCTGTGTATCATTTATAATAGACTTAGAAGACCAAGTTCATTCTATTAGTAATAATTTTGGAGATGATTTTATGTAGGAAATTGCAGTATAAAATGGGCCTAAATTCTTTAAAAGAGCAGGGTATATGCATTTAGGGATTAAGCAAACTAAAATTTTGTTGATTTCTTTTAGAAGCTTACCTGTTTCAAAGATCTCTTTTTTTATTACAAGAGAAAGAAAAACAAAAGCGACTATCTCGCAAAGCCTAGACCCCTACTAACGAAGGATTCTACGGTACAGAGCTTCATTTATGTCTTGGTATAGTGCATCCAAAATGCTCGTTGGAGGCTCCTGAAGGATATGCAGACTCGACTCTACTGAGGTGGCTAAATGAGTCAATTGATCAGCACATTGATTCCCTTCTCGTTGTGTATACTTAAGCTGCACCGCCCATGCTTGAAGTATCAAGTGTCGGATACCTATCACCAAAAAGGAATTCTCAGTCAGATCACTCAGAGATGATGATAGAATATTTATGACCTCTAACGAGTCCACTTCAACTATCACACGTCTATAGCCCCATTCACATGCCAGCATGAGTCCTGAATACATGCCACAGAATTCGACAATTAGAGGATCGCTGACTCCTATATTTTGTAAGAAGCCTACACACCAGTGCCACTGGCAGTTCCTAATAACGCATCCTGTGGATGCCAGAGATTGCATCTCGTTTTCACCGCACCATCAGTATTAATCTTGACCCATCCTTCTATGGGTTTAGTCCAGCCTACTAAATTACCCAAAGGTAGCCCTTGAAATTGAAAGACCCGGTGTTCCATCTCACTGGCTCGTGTGATCCAATTAGTATAATCCATGACAATTTTAGTACCGTCAATTGGCCAAATAAAGTTCGGCTCAAAAATGTTATTATTTCACCATTTCCAAATAAACCAACAGACGACACCAAAAATAGTAGTCCACATTGTCTGATTCAGTTGCACTTGATGACTAAGATTGGACCTGAGCTAGGTTCCTTCCTCCTAACTGAAGAAGTCCCCATCAACCATGTCATGAGGAAATTTGTGTCAGAAATATTTTACCCGAGTACAGTCCCGTAAATCATGTAGGGTCGATTCTTCCTGTCCACAGAACACACAGCCATTCTCCATAGTCAGATCACGGGATACACGTTGCTTGTTGGTTAACAATTTCCGCTTAGCCACCAACCAGAGAAAAGACCTGATGCGTTGTGGTTTCGCCCACTTCTATATTTTTTCCCAAGACCTGTTGAAGACGTCTGTGTTTATATTCTCGATAAGATCATAAGCAGACACTATGGTGAATCGTCTATGGGTAATTTGTCCCCAGATCAATTTATGTTCCTTTTGGTCGTTTAAGTGAGTTCCGGTGGACACGATATTCACACAAACTGTTGCAGGGAGTTAATGTTGGAATAATTGTCAATGCCAGTTGCTACTCTCGTCCTTAAAATCAAAAATTGTAGCATTGAGAATGCTCTTAGAGATGTCGGTGTGAGTCACTAAATAGAGAGGATCCCAATCGTCTATCCAGTTGTCAAGCCAGAAAAGGATGCGTCGTCCATTTCCTATTTGCCATTTAGCTCCTTGTCGCATGAGATTCCACATCGCTAAAATCCCTTGCCAAGTAACTGAAGCTTCATTCCTTGATAAAGTCTACGGGATATGATGAGTATCTATTCGGTACTTTGCCCTCAGAGTCTGGACCAACAATGCATGGCGTCTAGTAAGTAAGTCTCATCCGAGTTTCGTAAAGAGTGCGTCGTTAGTTGATCGAATGTGCTTAAGTCCCAGCCCCCAGCTTTATTGGGTTTACACACTTCCTCCCAATTGACAAGGTGAATTTTCTTATGACCTTCCTGCAAGCCCCAAATGAAGTCCCACATTAATTTTTCTAGATCGTCACACAAGTGACGAGGAAGGCATACCGTTTGCATCGTAAAGATAGGCAAGGACGAGATTACAAATTGTGTTAATGTAACTCGACCTGCTAGAAATAACATCCTAGATCACCAACTAGTCAGTTTTTGTTCGGCCTTATCCAAAATGTACTGATAGGTATTACGTGTGGTACGCTCATAGATCAAAGGGACTCCTAAATATTTTCCAAGATTATTTGTTTTGGTAACCTGCATCGCATGGCTAATACGAAGAGCAGTATTGCTTGAACATTGTTGGAGAAAAATATTTGGGTTTTAGTTAGTACGTTTCCTTGACGCCCTACAAAAAGTTTCCAAGGTCCTCGTGTTTACTTGCGCCTGCGCCTCCGTAGCTTTGCCAAAAAGGGCAAGGTCATCAACGAAAAATAAATGAGATAAGGGAGGTCCTGAAGAGCTTAAATGAATTAGTTTCCAATGACCTTGATGCACAGCCTGAGCAATAAGGTGCCCTAAATGTTCCATGCATAACACAATAAGCTCTCATCTTCTTCCACCTCTTTTCTTCTTGAATCAACTTAAAAATACTTATTGAAATCTAACAAAATCGAAACCCTAGCATCTCTTCTTTCTTTTCTCTTCTTCCTCCACCGAAAACCTCTTCTCTTCTTTCTCATCTTTTCTTTTGTTTCTTTTCATTCCAATTCGTGCTCATCTTCTTCTTATATGAAAGCCCACTCTTCTTATTTACCAACTTGCCATTAATGAATGAGAAAAGACCCTTATGCCCTTCCTTATAAGCTTTAAAACTTAAAAGCTTAAGTGTTCTTCCAATTTTGCCCCTCATATATTTTTAACACTTTAATTCAATTTAATCCAATCAACCAATGCCATATGATCTTACTCAAATTAACATGCTAATTACTCACATTAACATGCTAATTAATTCCTCAAAAATCATAAAATAAATCAAAGTCTCAAAATATCATTAAATCATGATTAACTTAGGACATTTTTCTAATCATCAAATTGAAGGAATTTGCTAAAACTTCCTTCTAGAGAAATGTTCCTTATAGTCTCAATTTTATAATGACACCAAAATCATTCAATTTGGTTCAATACTCCAAAAGTTATACTCTAAATATTTTCAGATTATTCTTATGCTAAAACATTTCCCTAAGCTTGACTTCCATCTGAAAATTGCCACTCTTAAAGACTGAATTAAAATTCAATTCCATCAGAAAATTTGTATCCCTATCTCTCTAGTTTAATTCAAATTAAGAATCATCACATTCGGATGACTAGACCAAAAGTTATGGCCAAAATACTTTCAGCTCTTACTAATCCAAGACTGAACATTAAACCCAAATTCAATTCAGAAATTAAAGGTCCTAGTGTCCGAATTAAAATTCAGTCCCTTAAGATAACTTATAATTCCTTGTATCTAGTTTATTTTTCAACAAGAATCAACTCAATTGGATCTCTACAGATTAAGATATCACTAAAAGACTGAAACATGTTCAGAAAAATATCTAACTCAAACTCTTAAATCAATCCTCTCATTTTGATTCAATCAATCTTTTTCAAATTAATCTCAAAAATCCAAAATTTTCATGTAACGGTAGAGGAATGTCTTAGGAATCCAAAGCTTCAAAAATTAGGTCAATCGGATGTTGGACGAAAAAGTTAGAAGCAAAAGAACAGGCAAGGGTCGGATCACCCTCGCAAGGAGATCGCGAGGGGACCAAGTCGCCCTTGCGAGCTCGTCGTGGGGAGACGAAGTCACCCTCGCGAGGCGGCCCCAAAATTCAACCCTTACGGTGGCGACGCCTCGCAACTGCGAGGCGGGTGCAAAAGTGCGACGCGGTCGTACTCGCGAGCTACCTCTCTTTTGATTTTTTTTTCAAAAATTCCTAACTTCCAAAATTCACAACTTCTGACTAAAAATTCCAAATTTTGCAAATTTGGTATCAATAGAAAGCTAAAAGAAAGATCTACAACTTCCATGAGAACTCAAAAATGAAAATAACCTCTAAATGGGTCAAAATTTCAATCAAAGTTACTGCCCAAATAAAAGTCATCCTGAACAGTAACACAATTTTTAAAACTTATAACTTTCTATTCCATTGCCCAAAAATTCCATACTTTATGTCAACGTAAAGATCAAAACACAATATACAACTTTCATGAAGGACAAAAAATTCAATTTGGCCTCTAAGGGAGTCAAAAACTACTTCAAAATTTCTGTCCACTAATGATCATCCCAAACAGTAACAGAAAATTCTAAAAATTATAATTTCACATTCCATGGTCCAAAATTTCCATACTTTACATAAATGGAAAGATCAAAATATAATCTAAAACTTCATGAAGCATTCAAGGGAAATTTCAACCTCTGACTAGGTCAATTTTTTAATCAAAGTTTCTGTCAGAAATTTGTCATCCTAAAACAACATCCAAACATCTAAATTTCACATCTTCCAATTTCCACAATCAAAAATAACATATTATACATCATTGTAAAGCTATAAAATTTCTCTATAACTTTTATGTAGACCACTTAATCAAATTCAAACCACATCAGTCCAGAATTTTCCTCAAAACACAGTACACACAAATCTACACTTATAAGCATTTTCCAAACACAAAGTAAAATAACTTAAATTTGAATGATCATAACTTTCAATACTGATATTGGAACACGTCCTACTTTATAGCGATAGAAAGATATCAACAGAAGCTACAACTTCCATGAAGACCATTTTATCAAATTCTGCCTAAATCAAACCAGAAAAATTTATGAAAGTTTCAGCTCAAAAAGTCAACTCTGCTACTATTCATCCCAAAAAGTCAGACTTGTAATTCTCTAAAATTTAACACTTTTACTATTCATTTCTTGCTTTTCAATTTCATTTAAAGCAATTCATTTACTATAAATTTCATAGCACCCTCAAAATCATCAAAATCGAAATAAATTTTTCTCACATCTTCCAAAATTTCATACATAACCTACAAGTAACACAATTATACACAATAGAAGTTTAAAAATCTTAAAAATCAAGTAACACAATTATACCTAGTTTAAAAATCTTAAAAATCAATTGGGTTCTCCTATTCCATCTTCTTCTAACACAAACTTTTTTATTCTCTACACTAGCC
Organism: Erythroxylum divaricatum; assembly: GCA_025434745.1. Lineage (NCBI taxonomy): Eukaryota > Viridiplantae > Streptophyta > Magnoliopsida > Malpighiales > Erythroxylaceae > Erythroxylum > Erythroxylum divaricatum. Next base: position 3,797,096 of record JANTPM010000246.1, on the reverse strand, counting down.
CTTTTTTTCCCTTTCTAACTCCTTCTACAACATAACACATTCCTTTAATAAAGCAAGAAAAAAAGATGGTTAACCTACCTTAATAAGTTTGATTTCTCTTCTTTCCTTCTTTCACCGAAACCTTTCTCCTCTCTCTCTTAATTTCGTTTTCTCACTCTTCTCCCTCTTTAATTCACGTTTTTCTCCTCTTAACAAGCAAAACGACACATTCTTTTTCTATTTCTACCCTTAATGAGCCCAAAAAGTCCTTCTTACCCTTCCCTCTAAGCTTATGCTCTTTTATGCTTAAGTGATTTCTCAAAAATGCCCTTGAACATCCTTATTATATCAATACTTTAATTCCACTTATCTATTCAACAAATCCTACTAACCTTGACATAATTATAGTTCCAAAATTAAATCTACCAAAATTCCAAAATTATTTTAAATCATGCTTACTTAAGGAAAAAATTTTCCAGGGTCCAACAACAAACCTATGTATATATGATCCATATACAATAATCTTGACCTTAGAGAATATACCATATTTAACCAATTCACTATAAGAAATGCTTCTAAGATTGTATGTCCATGTATATAAATCACATATAAAAATCTTCATCTTTATGAGTATACTCTACACAGGTTAGGTTATAGCAGTGTCTAGCCCTTTGAGACATTAATCAAGTCTAGAAAAGTTTGAGCTTCTCCACAGTAATTGACTTTGTTAACATATCATCTGTCTCTTCCAAAGTATGAATCTTTTCTAATAAGATGTGACCAAATGCAATAATTCATTGATCTTTTAAAACCTTGCATCTTTGATCGTAACATTCGTTCATTTATCCTTCTCCTAACTATCCATAATCTTTTGAAAAGTAGTTAGATCCCCATTACTGATGGTAAGAGTGTATAACATTAAGTCATCACTATTATTTCTACTTGGTGGCTTGATGATAATTCTTGCTTTATAAATGGCTATATTGTAATTTTGCTCTTTTCCTAAAGTTATTCTTCTTTCTTTTGCTCTAGGTTGTTCTAGTTCTAGTTGTACCACATTTAAATTAGTATTATTCTTTACTAACCTTGACATATCTTCTTTATATGTTTTCCTCAACATATATTTTATCTTTAAACATTTGATTCTTGAAGGTTGCCCTAAACTTTTAACCAGAAACATAAAATTTACAAAAGTGTAACGTCCATTGTTTGACACCCTTTAATAAGCTTCCATTATGAAGTTATATCATCCCATAGTCATTGAGATGATCTAACTCCATGTTTGGACTTTGCTATTATAAATTGTCCACCTAGAACTATGGTCTGTATTCATTTGTAGATGTTTCTCATCAATCTTGCCCTTTCTTTGCAATTATCACACCCTTAATATTATTTTTGTTGGTTTCGTATCCAAAATCATTTGCATGTATACTGACCAAAGAGATCAACTTCTTTATCAAATTTGGTAATATTGAACATTAAACATCTTGATCCTAGCCTTTCCTGTTCTAATAAATTTGCAAGCTTTATCATTCCCAACTAGACAATACCAAAATTCTCTAATACGTATATGATTTTGTGTATTTTTTAAACAATACTAAAAATCACTAGGAAAGTGTATATATATCATTCTTATAATGTAGTCTAGGTGAATATGAATGTTAATCTTATATGTACTTTAAGTACTAGCACAAACTGAATGACTGATATCATTAACTGAACAAAAATTACTAATTAAAAAAACAATCCAAAGTAGTAAATAAGACTGAAACAACTTATTAATAAATAAGACACAAGTTTATAATTCCCCGAGAACCTTTCCATGCTTGAACTTATTTTAATTCAATTATTAACCCAAGTTTCATAGATCGATAAAAATTTTAAAGTTATACCATATTCCTTTTTTAAAAATACAACTTATACCTTAACTTGATTAATTGAAATATCTTTATAATTAAAATCCTAAGAATGCACTAACTTGTCGTATGAATTTTGTTATTAGATTTGACTCTAACCCAAAAAAATTATGTGGTTGTATTTCTAGGGTTTTATGCAACTATTATTATTTATGTCAATTCATATATATGATTTCACAATACCAATATGAAATTGAATCCATTTTCCAAAGTCAAATTCTTCTATTAAATTAGGTCTTCATTTAAATTAAAGAACTAATATAAACATACAGTTCTAAGATTCATCCTATATAGTTCTATCCTAACTTAGATATAAGATAAAGAAAAACAAAAATTATTAGCTATAAGATAAAGAAAACAAAAAAAAATAGTTAACTTGATTGAAATCCTTTCTTTTCTATCCAAAGTTGCTTTCTTGTTATCTCAAGCTACTTTAATCATGCCTGCATTGATGTGCAACCATCTAAATTGTAGCACCCCACTCCTATAAGAACCGAACCCGACATCGATGGTGATATCTGAATCTACGCCCTGCGAGAGTGGGATGATACAACCCTCAGTCAAAACACAGTACAAATTTTATTTTGAAACAAACATACACTTACATATATATGTATGTTGCGGAAAACAATTTACATAACAAAACTGGTAGGTACAATGACCACGAGGGTCCTCTTGTAAAATACACAATAATAAAT
>JANTPM010000246.1:3764470-3776890 GCA_025434745.1 Erythroxylum divaricatum | reverse complement strand
ATATCTCTTAGGTCATAAAGGTATTTTACTTTCGGGAGTTTGAAGTACAATAAAAAATTATTTTCTTTTTAAATAATTTGTATACATTTGTTTGATAAATATTATTACATTATAAGTATTTATCAAATTTTTTCCTTTTATTTCAGAAAGATTTTTTGAGATTTTAATTTCGACACAGTCATACATAATGTATGGAAGAGATGAGCACGTACACATTGTCATGACTTTATTGGTGCGACATATAAGGTTGGTGTACGGTCGCCTTATATTTTTGAGCAAATATAGAGCCGTTGGCAGGAGTGTTAGACATCACATAAGACAATGTCCATCTCTGAGCATAACTCAACCAACAAATGTGGAGGATCAAGGGAAGAGAGTCTTCCTATATATACGGGATGATCAATTACTCACCATTAGCATGCAAAGAAACTTGTAAGTATCTAAACTTTATACTTATATTCTAACTGTTTTAATTTGCTGTATTTCAATTTAAATTGATGTGTGAATGTTGGAATAAAAATATCTGTATTATGGATAATGATAATGGTAATAATGCCTGGTGCCATATATGGCTGTGTTGAGTTATTTTCTTTGTTCAACAAGGGATAAATATCATAAAAATAAAGAAACTCTTGCCAAAATTTTTATTAACTTTAGATCACTTATAACATTTTATTCTTATGCAAGAAAAGTCTTTGGGCATAAGGCCTACACCTCGTCAGCTGTTTTTGCACACTTGCATCAAGAAGCATGATGGTGTGACATTCGTTAACATCCTCTATAGAAAACTAAATGTAAGTGAAATTTATATTTTAATATTAATTCTTAATAATTATCACTTACTAATATAAAAATTGCCTCCTAATAAAATCAAATACAAGAAAGCATTCAGTAACAATCTCAACACGAACAACCCGTTGATAAGAGTTAGACATATCTTGATGCAATGAGTGGTAAGAACCGACGTGGAAGGATCTTCAAGCTATGTTCATTTGTGAACACATGTTATTCACAATCCTCTACGTCCAATACATCAACATCTAGTAGACGGTCACAAACCAATGAAGTCAATCAGCTTTGAACCATAATGGAGACATTGATAAATAACATAGCTTAGTTAAGACATGATGTGGATGAGTTGAAGGCGAGGGGTAGCACTTCAGAGCACCTGCAATCACCAAAACAATAAGATTATTGTAGTCATTTGCTTTGAATTACAAATACTTATTATTATACACTATAATAATTTTATTATCAATTAAGATAATTTTAACTTTATATCATCAATTAACTTTCTGTTTAAACAAATTAAATATATAAACAAATCAAAATATTATGCACAGATAATTCATAGCTATTAAAATTATGCATTAATCATAAAATCATGAAATAAAATTTAATGTCGGGATTTTTTAAAAAATATTTTCATTTTCTTTACCGACAGAAAATAAAATTCCGTCAGTAAAATGCACAATATTTACCAATGGAACATCATAAATTGCCAATAAAATATATGATATTTACCGACTTTTACTCCTCGTTATGTCAGTAATTAAGGATTTTCTGAACTGTGGTTTACTGACGGTCAATCATAACCGTCGGAATATCACCGACGAAATAAAGTATCATAGGAAAATATTCTGACGAAATTTTGAGGTCCGTAGGTAAATTTACCGACGGATTTGCTCTGAACTATCGGTAAATTTACCGATGGTTGTATCCATTCGTCGATTTATTTACCGAAATTTACCTATGATTATTTTTATGACATCGCTTGATTTAGTCGCTAATTTATATTACCGACGGAATACAAATATTTTCTCCGATAATTTCCGTCGCTAAACGACGTTTTTCTTGTAGTGATGATAGGATTCTAATTTCTTTATGATTTATGATGGCAATTAATGTTTATAACTTCTAAGTACTGGTCGTCTATTTAGGATACAACAGTCACTATGGATTGTATAACTGATACAATACCAATAGTTCACGAACTCTTCTCACTCTCAAATTAACTACAGTCTCATGGAAAGCTGGCTTTTAGTGGGCGTACTTGAAAAGCGACTTGACCTACCAATCTTGCCTAATGTTGTACCAATTATAGCTGTTGTTTCGCTTCTATATTAAAGTTGATAGGATTGTTGTGGGAATGACAAGGGGGTGAGGGAGGAAAGGCCGGTAGCATTGTTGGTGGAACGAAAGAGGCACAAGGGATCATGTTTTGGCTTGATTCTTACCCATTTATATGTTGCCATTTCCACTTATATATGTATGTTTATGTTGATAATGAGTCCGACTAGAACTGGAATACTTAAAAATTAAGCAAAACAAAAAAACAAATATATAGTTTAAGTTTAACCAAGCTAAAATATTAAGTCTAATAAATATAATTTAATTTATTAATTTTATGTCACACGAAATTTATTAAATTCAATGAATTACCAAAAAATTTATTAAATTCAATCAATTTGATGATTTAAAATTTTTATAATAATTAAGTTCAATTAAACTGAATTCCTTTGTTAACTTCAACCTATTGTGAGCTAATTTATAATCTCTATAGAGTTGTTTGAAGTTTGATAGAATTAAATCTATTGTTGGAATGTCAAGTATGAATAAGAATTTCATATTGACATGAGATGGAACTAGTAAATGACATATAAGTAGCAAGGACACGCATAAACCTAACGCCCTGAAGTTTTTAATTGAAATATGGCGTCAATGCCTACAAGTATGTTTCATTACTAGGTCTATAATGTAAATCTCGTTATGTGGGCTTCCTATAGTTCTATCATCTACATGGGAATTAATTAACTTAGCGGTCTTATATAAACTATATTTAAATAAATAAAGACGTTTAAGTGATATCTTAGTCGGTAGTGACAATAACTTTCTAATTAACATATATTATATATAATCCATGATGGATTGAATGTGGTGTGGAGGAAACCGGTGTGGGATTGGTGAAATGAAGAAAGGGGACCGAGTGGTTAGAAGTGATGGAGAGGCCCGTGAGGATGTGAGAAAATACTGTAACGTATGGTTTCATGCATGCAAGGGACAGAAACCAGAGGGACATTGAACTTCTTATATATAAATGAACTTGTTTTTTGTGTCAACTTCTTTGGTTGGGTACTCTCTCACGGGAATCAACCCACCACCTCTCTTCTGTGTCTTTCTCTCTATATATATATATATATACACACATACTTAATGTGCATGTGCATATAAGGTAATATTATGCCTTCTTTAGAGATTACCCATCTAGACGACCTGGCCGGTTCGCCTAGGAATGGCAAGTTAGTGCACGAGTTTCCATGTTTCTTCTACATGTGTGCAACTGCAAACTAATTAGTATAGTTCTTTTAATGCCCAGTGAATATACTCTTGAAAAGCACAATGATTTATTAATATGACTAATCAAACAGTTAAATTTAAGGTCCTGACTCCGTCTAATTTATTAATAACAAATTTTAGCAATTGAGTGTACTTACACCAATTAATGCATGATTTATAAGTGAATTTTTTAAAAAATTTTATGGAATCAACCTAATTAATCAATAATAAACAAAAATTACAAACAGATACAGCCTCATTATTTAAGAAAATAAGTTGTTAATTAACAAAAATAGGAATTTAGTACTAATCTAGAATTTTTTTCAAATTAAGGTTACTTAATTAGGAAATTTAGGGATTTTAATTAAAAAAACAACTTAACCTAAATAATTAATGCTATAGAATAATTATTTTAATTCCATAACATATATAATTTGAAATTTTAAAATTTATTACTGGGGTTCATTATATCATGTGACAGTCACGTGATAGATGAATCTTTCAACATATTTAACTTTTTTTTATTAACTTGGAGTTTATTTTAAAAATATTATAATGGAAATTAAATACTCTGAAATTTTAGAGAGAAAGTTGTTTTTTTAATAAAAATTTCAACACTTTTTTGTTTAATAAATTAATAAACTAAAAATAGATAATAGCGAAGTACATGTAGCCTTGGTGGTGGATGAGAAGGGATGAGAAGTTAGAGTGATCTTACCAATCATATTTTTCATATTATTATCTGACTTAAAATAGTGAATTTCGAAATAAATTAAGATTTCGTAACAGTGCTCATAAGTACAACAATAAATTCGAAATAATTTATAAATTTATATATATATGTATATCCAAGTACGTATAGTAGCACAAAGCCTTCAATTCAAGTAGACATTGCCACTGCATCTGTGGTCATAATAACTTCAAATTAATATGGTGGCTAGAAAAATAAAGTCTTATAAATATTTGGAACAAAAGTACACTAAATATTTAAGATTTTCCATGAAAAAAAATGCAAAATACAAGTACCAATTGCCTGTGCCTCCATATCTTTCTTTGGGTGAGAAAGGAAAGTAGTAAATTGGACCTCTGAGTTCTCAGTCTCAGAAATCTCGCAGACGTTACATATATATGTCTCTCAGTCCTTGCTTGAAGACAACTGAGGAAGAGAAGTGACCCCTACCGTTTAAAAAACCCACTGAGAGAGAGTGCAGTAGAAGTACTGTACTGGTGGAGAAGGGTATCTTTGCAGTGCAGGCTTAAGGGGGTCTCTCTCTCTTTTAAGTTTGTACGTTCTTTTGCATCTGCATCGATCTCCGAAACTTTAGCTCTGAGTCATAATACAATGACCCAAGGGCTGGTCTGTAATTAACTCTGCCTTCTAACAGGTACTCGATGGAATTCTCTTGCTACTACCGAGTTGGTCATTAGTACATCATTATTGTCCAAAATTAAAGTTTGTGTTTGTACATGTTATAATAATGGCGGGCAGCGCATTATTACAGCTAAGCTTCGAAGCTTCAACAACAACTTTCCTCTTTGTTCTTAATTTACTAATGTTGTGTATGTGTGTAATCTGAGGTGGGACACGATTACTATACGGGAGAGTTCAAATACTGTAGTTTATGAGAGCAGATAATGAAAAATACATGAATATATATACACGTGTGTTCTTCTTTTAAAATAAAATTGAAGAAACATTAAAATACATTATTTGAAACAACAAATGATTTTAATTAGAGACAAACAAATTATGTTAAAAATGTGAGGACATTCTATATTGAATAAACATGAATTTCTTAAAAGGTAAGGGCTAATTATTTGACTAATTCTAGTTATTTTAACAATGGCTGACCCAAGCTCAATTATTGTTAATGACACTCTACTCGTATTAAAAATTCTAATATAGTTTCCGAGCAGGTTTGATTTGGATTATTAATTTTCTGATTATCTGTATAGATTTTTAGTCTCAGCTACTTGGGTTGGTTTCCACTGCATTTATTTTAAATAAGAACTGGATGTCCAGTCCTAGTTGCTCTTAAGGAGGAATGTTAGAGTATCTTATATCGGTTGAACATGAAATTATTAAAAGGTTTATAAGTGATAAGGGCTAACTATCCAAATGACTAGTTCTGGTAATTTTGACAATTGTTAACCTAAGCCCAATTATTATTAATGAATTCTATACTCTACTCATATTAAAAATTATAATAAGTACAACACCTTTCTAATAAATGGTTGCCCAAATTTTCCTTCGACTACCTTCCGAGGACAATAACTTTCTAATATGATATCAAAATAATTTTAGTTATATTATATTAAAGTGTATACATAAATTGATGTAACTTCATTTTTATTATTTAAAAATAATCCTAGCAGTGTTGCTATATTATCCACTTGTGTTCTTATTTTTTATATATTAATGCTATTGAATACTTATTAACATATATACATTTATGTATCTATAAACACATAATATAGGCTCATCTTTGGGAAAGCATTAAAATGCTACATATTAAATAAAATTTCAGTATAAATGTAATAATTAGTAAATTATTACATTTACTACCACTTGAGCTACTTCCAAGAGACATCTGCTTCTTCTTTTTGTCTACAATTATAAAAATATAGAAATTTTAGCAGGGTCTGGAACACCATGATCATTGCTTCTGTTCTCTGTTGTGAGAGATGTGGATTTATTATTAGATAAGGGGAGCAACTTTACAACGAAAAGAAAGAATAAAGGAAGGAAATAAAACGTGTGAGTTATTATTATAGATACGGGGAAGGAAGAGGTAACAGCGACGTAACATGGGAAGGAATAGACAAAGTTGGAATGAATTGCAGACCTTCACTGCAGCTCCTGCCTCCCTCTTCCTACTACTCATTCATTATCAGAGAAATGAAACCTCCATCATCTATCTTCTGCTAGATCGCCTGCTGATCCTGTCTTATTTCACTTTCTGCTTCTCTGATTTTTCACTTCTTCTAATCCATCAAATCACATCCATCATTTTTGACTTATCTGTTCGCATAAAACTTCTTTTGGATTTTAAGCGGAATAACCAGAATGGAGTTTCTTAGGATACATGCATTGATGTATATGGCAGTATATCCTTTTTTTCCAGTTTAAAAATTTGTAAACGATTATTTATATTTACTGACTTGTAAGATTTTGGATATAGTGAATAAAGAAGCATATATTGTATGGTTTATAAAAATGTATGATTTTTTTTGTAAATTGAAAATATTTAAAAATGAATTAAAGATATCTTTGTTATTAAAAGATTGGTTATCAATCAATTTTAATTTGAAATATTGATTAAAAATAAGGAAAATTTAATTAATGATCTATGTATCATTTCAAAATCTTTACAAAAAAATAAAAATAGGTTCACGTGTTTATCAATTTTTTATTATTTGATGGTAAATAATTATGCAAATTTGAATGGATTGTAATCCTTTATTCTAAGTCCTAATAAAGAATTTTACCTTAGTTATATTGGATCTTAGAGTAAAAGATATAGAGATTATCTCATAGGAATGACAGTGGGTCAGCCCCACCAATTTCTTTAAATAATTTTTTAATTAAAAATGTAAAACAATATTTTTTTAATTAGGTCTAAAATTAGATTACTCAAACTCAAGTTAGCTTGAGATCTAATTCTTTTAAGCAAAATGATGTCGTTTGGTTTAGAATACTTAAGTCTCGAGTTAGCCTGAGCCTGTGTCTAACCTATGGTACAACTCATTAAAAACACCTTAATCTAAACACATGAGCCACCCATTTCCATCCTTATTCTCTTGTGATTTAATTAACTTAAAAAAACATAATTTTAAAATTTATTTTAATAAAAATTTTTAACTTTTATAAAACTATCTTTAGATTTGGGTTAAAAATAATAATTAAGCACATGTGCATGACTAGCTTACAAGGACTAATTAAATGTTGTTGATACAATGACTTAATCATGTTCTTACATTCGACTGGAATAAATTAAAATTAATAATTTAAAATAATTATAATAAATTATTAATTTATATTAGATTTAATTAATTCATATTTAAATATAAAAATTGAATTGAATCGTTATGTTATAAACGTTTGATTGGTTTGTTTATGTTACATATCTTTTGTTGTTACATTTTTAAAGAAATTTTTTAGATAATTAATAATTAATAATTAGAAGCTATTTTTAATTCATTAAACCACATAAAAGGCATGTGTTTTTACCCTGAAACTTACTGTCAAAGTTAAGCTACGGTTCACAATCACACCTTCCATGCAATTATTGGGATTGGGAAAATTAACTCCTCATCATTGTTTTTTAAGTGTCATCTTTTACTCATTTCATATTTAACCAATGATGCCCTAAATTCAACACAACTATTGTCCATCTCATCAAGTTTCTTTTTTTTTTTCCTTCTCTTAGTTTAGGTATGAAAAGAGATGAAACAAGAAATAATTGTTTGACCACTTTTTGATGATTCCTATTTGTCTTTTCTTTTTCAATCTCAAGAAAAACGAATTGTTACATCATTGGAAAAACATGATTATATCAATTTAATTACATATAAATTTTTATTAGTATAATCATAAGTACATAACTGTTATTTTAGTTAAATTATAATTAATGTTATTTATGTATATCATAAAGTAACACTACCTTCTCTTGAGGAGTCCCTCGATCGAGACATGCTAATATCCAATCCTATCTACAAGTAATAACTATGAAGAACATTTTATAACCAATGGTCTCAATGTGTATCTTTGGACATCTCTATACAACCATAGCCCAGTTTCAAACCCTCCACTTATGTTCTCTCCTAACAAGTCTATCTATATATGCCGACCAAAATTTTCTAGTGAGATCTTGCCCATTGTCTCCGTGTCTGTCTGTCTCTCTCTCTCTTTCTCTATCTATCTTGATGAATATCACAAGACCGCCCCATCAAAACCATCTTCCACAACTCTCAACCTCATGCATGAAGTCATTCAATTGATTGTATATCAGTAATCCCTCAACCTCAAGAATTCAGCTGCACCGTCCAAGATGTCCCACAACAATCCTCAGCCAAAACAACCCGCCTCCAAAGATGTCGACAACCAAACCTCCGGCAACAGGAAACCCACGGCTTCACGCCCCCAAGAACAAGCCTTGAAGTGTCCAAGATGTGACTCTCCTAACACCAAGTTCTGTTACTACAACAATTATAGTCTTACACAGCCAAGACATTTCTGCAAGACCTGTAGAAGATACTGGACTAAAGGTGGAGCCTTGCGCAACGTTCCGATCGGTGGCGGCTGCCGGAAGAGTAAGAAGATTAAGTCCTCTTCCCGGCTCCCCGGTGACTCGAAAGACTCCAGTGGGTCATCGGATATCGGTGGGTTCAATTTCTTTAGGGGTTTATCGCCAGCCGTGGACTTTAACCTTGGTGGGTTATCATTTCCTAGGCTAAACTCTCCCCCGAGTGGCATGTTCAACCAGTTTTTACCATTTGGGGATATTTCGGCTACTTCTCCGGGAGCCACTAGTGTGACTAGTCCTTCTTGTTTCAGTCTTGATCATCATCCATCTGCCAGCTCCGGCGGTCCTATGATGGGGTTTAGTTTCCCACTCCCTAATGTTACTAGTGGCTTTACTGGTGCAGTTCAAGACATGAACGGTGGTGGGGGTTCCATGAATGTTCACTCTAGCCTCGCCTCGTCTATCGAGTCCTTGAGTTCATTAAACCAAGATTTGCACTGGAAGTTACAGCAACAAAGATTGGCTATGCTTTTCGGTGAAGAGAGCAGCCAGAAAGAGAACAGTATTACAATTTCTTCAGTTGATGAAGGAAACCAGACACAGAAGCTACAACCCATATTGTTTCAAAACCTCGAAATTTCAAAACCAGAAACGTTCGGTGGTGTCGGTAATGCAAGAAAACATGCCCCTACTGGCCGTGATACAGCAGCAACGGAGTGGTTCTTTGGTAATTCTTATGGTGAAGTTACTGCAACCCCAACTCACAGTAACAGCAACGGCAACGATCAAAACGCAAGCAACTGGAATGGGGTTCAAACGTGGGGTGATTTGCAATACAACGGTTTACCCTAGAAAACGACCACAAGCATCAAAGAGGTAGAAAAAGGGATAAATGAGGATATATATTATCACCCGCAAAACAAATTAGGTATATGTTTGTTCTTAATTATGTGACGAACTTGTAAAAGTTGGGAAAAGGAGACAGTTCTTTTCTCTTTTTTTATTTTCAATTATCTTCTTTTGTAACTCAAGTAAAATGCTTAACAATTAACAGATCTTACCTTTGGTAAAATTGCTAGTTCAGACATGTATAATTATAATTTATCTATCTGCTCTCATGTTTTCGTTCGTCTCTTCCAGCAATCCTGACCTAATTTCTGATAAAAAATGGTGGTGGCCATCTGGGTTTTTCTTCTTCCAGTTCATAATTTTTTCCACGTAACTTATCGTTGGTCTCTATCTTATCAATCTCTTTGGGATCAGTGATGAAACTGTTATCAAGTGAAAACATATGGTGATATCTTTGATTTGTTTTATGTTGAGTCACTGTCCGGAACTCTCACTGTCTGTCTCAGTAATGTGTCGCTCTTTCTTCTATCAGAGAAACTGAGCTTCAGGCTCCTCAGCTACTGAACATACAATGTCAATCTATGATAGACCACAGTGACAGTCGTAGCTTAATTCACAAGGGTCCTGTAACTGTTAAGCTTTAGCCCCACATAATAGCTCTGCAATGTTAAAGAGCTATAGGCTTAAGTAGTAGCTACAGCCTGCTTGTCCTTTTATCTATGTATCTGTCTTTACCCTTTCTCTCTTATTTTCTTCTCTACAATCTACATCATCAAAGCTAACTGTTCCTGCCTAAGGCTCTTTGTAATAATTAGTTCCATGGTGTGATTTGGTGGTGTCTGAAAAAGTGGTGGTTTGAAAGTGTAATGAATGATAGTATACCACTGTCAAACATTTGAACAAATGAATAATGGAGAATTTGAAAAAGAAGAGATTGGCATGCATCTGAAAAGGGCTTGCTTTTTAGGGTTTAGCTGTATTCTGTATCAAAAACATTGTCTTTCTTCAGCTTTTAATTAAGGATGACCAAATCATTCTCGATATGTTATCTTGTGTTTAAATGGTAAATTAAGAGTGACCTAAACATAATCATGAGAAAATAGAATTGTAATTACGATTGTGAATCATAATTTAAAACCCTAATTTAAACCATGAACCCAAATGTGATATTATAACTTTTTATTTGATTTATGGGTATTGAAGTAGTGGAGAGATCGATCTAACATGGGCTGAACAAAAGAGTAGAGTTAAGCACCCCTATGATAATCACTGTTTCATTTTATTAGGTATATAAATTCTCACATCAAATCTCAATATTAGAGTTAAGACGTACGTCATGAATACATCCATGCGAGACTTATTTCATCCATTACAGTTTGGTTTCTTTATTTTTGAAATATAGTTGTGTATATCCATTCCCATAATACAAAAGGAAAATCAATTAACTACATATGTCTAGTTGTTCAGTAATTTTTAAAATTAGACACTATCTCTAATAGTTAGATTCGATATAAAGTTCCGTATTAGTGAAATTCTCTAAATTTCATGTACCATTAAGATTTTTACTAAATTATTGTTGTTAGAAATAACGCCTTAATAACAACAAACTATCCTTATTTTACTGGATTTTTAATAGTTTTTAAATCAGAGAACAATGAGATTTACCATTTTCTTCGATTGACATTATGTTCCGTGTTTTATATATAATCTTAAGTTGCAATTTTCAGATATAAAAGGGAAAAAAAAAAAAAGGGTTGTTAGCTACATGCCTTTGCCAAAGAACTAGTTCCCTCACATTTTTCTTATACAAACATGGACATATAGCTTTCTTTTGGGGCTGTCTATGTTCTCCGTAATATCCCACGTAGGGCAGGGATGTCCTGAAGATCTAGGGACACTGATCATCTTGGAAACGAGGAGCTTTCCCAATGAAGTTATTTTATACTTGTTAAAAAAGCTAGGAAATCATTTTTTATTCCTTCAAGCATATACATATGACTATGGTAATCGTCTTTTAATCTTATATATTTATGTGTGTGTGTGGACAAAACCACTGGTAAGGAAGTGATGGAGAAGATGAGGGTTGTTGCGTGATTAACGTGAAGGGGACTTTTTGGCACTTATGATATAGAAAGCTTTTGTTTCGGCTGGTTTTGTGTGGCTGTTCTTAACTGTCGTTTCTTTCACCAACTTATAATCTACGAGAAGCTCATGACACACCCCCAATGTTCAGATTCTGTACGCTACCAAAAATGAAGTCGGATTCATATTTTAATTTCGAAACAAATAATAATTTTTTATTATAAGGTGTATATAGTTTTTTAATTACAATTCCATATTAATTAATAACACTTGTTTTCATATAAAAGGTTGTTAATTAAAGAGATTAAATGCAAGAACGAACCATGCAACTATATACAACTGTTAAAGAGACAACATTGTCATCATCACATATGTATATAACGTATGTGTCTGTCTGAAATCAGGGGCTTAAGGTTTTGTAATGTAGTGAAAGTGGATTGAATAACCCTCCTAAAACGAGTAAACGAGGAAATTGCTTTCACTTTCCAATTCCATCACCCCTTTTCGGCCTCCTCTAGTGTTCTTGGGATCCAAAAATAAAAAAGAAAACAAAAACCAAAACATCCCCCATGTACACCTTCCACCAAACCCCACCCACAGACCTCATCATTTCGGTTTTTAGCCTCTAGTGCAACCAGTTCCTGATTTCTTCTGATTTGAAACTGATCAATTTCATAAGTTATGTGCAATCAGGCCAGGTGTTAATAGATCTAGATGGCCCTCAAGAGGTGTGGCTCGATGGTTGAGAGCGGAGCTTGACTTTGGTTAGGTCTCAGGTTCGATTCTATGCTAGCCTCTCTTGTAAGAGCCTGAGGCAGTCGGGGTTTTACCTGTAGATGGAGAACTAGTTGGGCCCTCAATGATGAGGTGCGCCCGCTTGGCCTGCCTATGGGGTAGTGCTCCAGTT
>JANTPM010000246.1:3752216-3764370 GCA_025434745.1 Erythroxylum divaricatum | reverse complement strand
CTGTAGATGGAGAACTAGTTGGGCCCTCAATGATGAGGTGCGCCCGCTTGGCCTGCCTATGGGGTAGTGCTCCAGTTGGGTCTTCAGAGAGATGTGCTCGCTTGACTCGCCTATGAAGTTTCCTCGAATTAAAAAAAAAAATCTACCTTTTTTTTCTAGACTTACAACCGTCTGTTCTGAATTTAACCGGTTCAATCGATGTAAAAAATTTTGAAATAAAATTAATTTTTTTTCAATTTTCTAATTGTATCAGCACGAATTTTAAATATAATAAATAAAACATCATTAATCAAGTTCAAGTTTAGACATTATTGGTGTTATTATTTTTAAAATTAAAAATAATCAAATTAATCCGTGTCTTAATTAAACTAAATCTTTTTATAAATTTTCAGGTGGTAATTAATAAATATAAATATTAGTTTATAAATTATATGTTTTAAACCAAGAAAATGGAAAACAGTGACTAATTTGTCTATTAGCAAGGCCTTGTTTCTGACTATCGTATTAAAAGCAGGCTTTAACCGAAGGAAGCCTGAGCCATATTTGTCCCACAGTCCAACTCCAGATATGACTTTTTATTAAACAATGGGCATAGACAGAGATCCACAGTATAAGGTCAATTTTTTCTTTTTTTTTTTTGCATTAATTTTTATTTATTTATTATTCAAAATTTAAAAAATTTTAAATATATAATTTTAAATTTTCAGGAAAAAAAAAGATAAAATTTTTAAGTTTTGTATGCAATATATAGAACTCGTCTGATGGTTTTTAATTTTTCTTTTTTCCAAAGAAACTGGTAATGGTGCTAGAAGAAGCTTAAAGCTCTATGCTTTCCACCACTTTCGATCAGAATTCATGTTCTTTTTGGGTAGAAAGTCGCCGAGATAACATTTATCTCATCTTTTAAGCATCAAGATTGATGATTGGCTAGATTCAGTGACATGTTTCACACATGCAAAACAATGGCAGAAACATTTCTAAGTTGAAGTCAAATCTTTATCATGTAAACATCTGAACTCATTCCTATTAAGTTGATTTCGTTTCATTTAGCATAGAGAAACAATTAATACAAGTAGTTAGTAGTAGGTGAACGATTAACAAATAAAGAGTGGTATACTCTTTGTGATTCTTTGAACTGTTTTCTATCAATACTTACTACCTAGACCATATCTTTTTCTTAGCATCCCTCTCCTTGATGACTTGTCCCTGATCTCTAAGAAGGCGCTTGTGAGTCGTCAGTGGGACCTGAACACCTATGGTTGTTGGCTTTGTTGTCCTCAAAGTCCTTGCGACCTTTGGAGGATCAGATTTCCTACCCATGTAAGCCGTTGGTATGGCGATATTGTTCTCTGTTTCTGCACTTCTTGAATGTCTTTTCTTTCCAATGGCTCCAAGTGTATCACTTGTTCTTGGCAATGTGGACCCCTGACTCCGAGGACGAGTCATTGAGTTCGCATTCCTGAGGATATGAGCCTCAACGTCAACCATTATTTCATCATCTTTCACACGAGCTTTTCCCTCAATAGGAGTAGCTTTTGTGACTTCAGCAGTATCAGAACTCTGTAAACACTGAAACTGTTTCTCTTGCTCTGCTAGTTTAGCTTCCAGCTCCTTAATCTGCCACAACAGGAATCAATTGTGCACGCTCGGAATTTAGGAAATTGTAAAACTTCGAATATACGAGTCAAAAATATAAATATAAACCTTCTGACGGAGTGACAATGTTTCTGAGTTCTGTTCTTGCTCTTTGAGCTTTTTCTCAAGATCTTTAACCTGGAAGAGAAGAGTAAGTAAGTATCTGAAGAACATTATTATGTCACCTTCTTGAACTTATCTCTTTCAAAAGTATTTCCCATGCTTAAACATTCAAAACCTTGTGTTGGAGAAGAAGAGACTGAGACTCTGACTCTTGCATTTGCTCTACCAGTTTGTTTTCAAGCTCTTTGACCTGGTTGAAGGTGACAACATTGGATGTTTTAGACATATCCTTAACATAACAAATGGAAACTATAGAAACTTTATGAGCAAAAGTGATTGAGATAAAGACCTTCTGTTGAAAAAGCGCAGATTCTGATTGCTGTCGTTCTCTAAGCCTGGTCTCTAGTTCCTTGATCTTTTCCAGAGATTCAATTATTGTTAAGTAGGAACATATAAGCATCATAATTTACATTGTTTGATTAATAAAAAAGCTACCTTTTGCTGGAGGCCATAGCATGTCTCTTCCCTTCCCTTCAATCTGTCTGAAAGTTGTGAGACTTGCTTTTCTGACTGACCATGCAAGTTGGTCGTCATTTCTAGCTGGCCTTCCAGTTCTTTGATCTTCTCTTGCTGGATCTTGTAGACGTTATCTTTTCCTTTGGCCTTGTTCTCTACGTTCTGTAACGATTCTTCTAGCTTCCTTAGCGATTCATCTTTGGATTTCGATTCTTGGCGTACTTTTTCCAGCTTTTGTGCATCAAACAAATTGTTATAATTCCAACCTTATTCATTAATAATGATAGATGCACCAATGAGGAATCACTAATCATACCATGACTTTCAACTTCTGAAGCTCAGCTGTATCGACCTGCCTCCTTGCAGGACCTAATTCCACCCCTCTAACACGAGTTGCAAAGTTCAATGAACTCACCGTCTCACTCAAGTCCCGCTCTGAAGGGCTAATTTGCACAAACATTAGGGTTTTGGAGTCGCCTCCTGCAAAGCTCAGAATTAGAAGTTAGCCAATCCAAAAACTCTCCACTGTATGCAACTGGGCAGATGTACTCATAACATGTCTTTACCTAATGAATCTTGAAGTAAATGTGTCAACTTAGAATTCCTGAAATCAAACAACACATCTTGTTATCATATGGATATAAAATGGATCTTCCTTTTAGAATCAGCGAAGAAGCCAAAAAATTATCATTCACCTGTACGGGATGTGATTATTTTTTGTTGCCAAGGCATATATAACATCTCCAAGAGCAGAAAGAGATCTGTTGATATTTTGAGCCTCCTTCAGTCGTTCTCCTTGCACATCTGTTTTTGCCAGCCTCTCACTCCCTGCCAAATCTACAAGCCAGAGTTTGCTTTTGGTACACTCGCCATTCATCAAATTCTTTGCTCTTACCATTACACAGAGCATGCTGGTTCAAATGGGAAAAGTAAACAATCAAAAACAAATCTAGGACAGGAGGAAACATACATGGTGAAACAAATGGAGAATCAACTAGTTCAGCTTAATAATACCAATGTGATCTGCTGCTGTGTTCATTGACATTATTGGATCCTACAGCTCTAGCATTACTTCCAGCTTGCAGCACATTCCAGACTTCATTGGTGTTATTTACTTTAGCTTCTACGATTCCCGGAACATGACGAAACCCTTCAGAAGATTGTTTGATCTCCAACCTACAAATACACAAGGAAGATAATGAACTTCGTGTCTCTTTGTGCGAGTTAAGTTCTGCAATCACCTTTCAGTTTGTTGATTTCATCTAATAGCTAAAGTTAAATTCTGGAAAATTACTAAGTTCGGTTTAACAATACACAAGGAGGTACAGAAGCTTACTTCTTTGAGGCTGGTGATGTAGCCAGTAAGTCTCTAATTTGTTCATTGTAGACTTCAAGCACACTAACATGTATGTCATATGTAAAAGTTTCACTCCTTTCCCTGGCAATTTGAAATAATAGCTCAAGAGTCCTATAATTGACTCCCCTGTTTTCCTCAGTACCTTCCATTGTAAAAGTCTTCCCCGTTCCTGTTTGACCGTATGCAAATATACAAACATTGTATCCATCCAGTACTGAGCCCACCATTGGCGAGGCATCCGCAAACACATCAACTATCAGGGGAAAGATCAAAGTTTTGACTTAGCCAATCTAAACAATAAAAGCACTAAGCATAAGTAATGATTATGAATGATCAACATTATGCTAGTCTTATGATTACCTTGATTATCTCTTGGTGTATAAACCTGATCAAATTTAAAATTCTTTCTGGTTGAGCCACCTGTTATTATCCCAAGATCTCCATCCTTTGCTCCGTCAAAGTCAACAACTGTTCCACATCCTGCTGAGATTTCCTCCTTATTTAATGGGCGACACCGGCAGAAGACCCTAATATTGCCTGATATTCCATAAACATAGACAATGAATGCTTCTTTTATTCAAACTCTTTCCTTAATGCAGTAAATGAACTTCTAAAACACCTATGGAAGGGGAAGAATACAAACCTTTAGTCTCCTGAATTTGGTTATATAGCTCTTTTCTCTTTGCATGCTCTGCGCTATACTTGACCTTGAGATCCTCACACTGTGCAACTGTAAAGTTAACGCCATCAGTCCGTACAAAAGCATGGCAGGATGATGGAGAACAGGCCAACTACAGAAAAAATCCAAACATACCAAGTGCCTGGACTCCTTCAATCATTTTATACAGCTCGGGTATCGAATCCGCACAATCGTGTGCCTCACGAGAGAGCTGAGCATGCTCTTCTTTCATAATCTGGCCTCAAATACAGTATAAAGTTAAATGTTCAGGTTGGTAACAGACAATGTAGAAGGAAACATTTGAAGAGAGTTAGTTAACTGAGAAGGAATAAGAAGCTGCATGCCTTGATTTTTTCTTGTAAACTGTTGACTGCTTCTGCCCAGAATTTTTTATCACGGTCATACTTGCTGGTGATATCCCTTAGACTTTCAGCTTGTTTTCCCACGGTTTGGTCTGTCAGGGAAGGAAGAAAAAAGCCATTTCTAAGAACCAGTAACAAAGATTGTGAAGAAAGTAGAAGTTAGCTAATTTAAACAATTGCAAAAGGCAATTCCTAGGAAACTGATATGTAATCAATGCACACTAGGCATGTCTTTTGAGCAGTCTATCTTCTGTAATTCTTTTGGTATCAAACATACAGTTTATGATGCTGTTAGGAAAGAAATTTAATAATATCGGTTCTCTGGAAATTACCCAAAGACCGTGTCTGGAAGGTCTTGTTGTCAAGTTCCATTCTGACCTTCTCTAGCTGGTCATTTGCTGCAGTCAGTGACATCCAAGCTTCATGGCATTCGTTTGTCTTGCGTTGGCAGTCAGCAGTGAGCTCTTGTATCTTCTTTTCATATTTATCTGTAGCTTTTGTTCGCATTAGTTTTTTCTGCGAGGTACAAAATAGACATATCCCTTAAGTAAATATCTTCGAGAAACCGAGATCCTTATGCAAGCTACAACTAACCTGAGCAGAGGAAACTTCTATCTCAGCAGCACAATTGTTGCATTTGAGGTATTCTTGTGGCAGCTGAGGAACTGTATTCATTTACTAATATGGTAAGGTTGGTTCTACGTGTTTCAAGATACTTTACCTATGATGAATTTAAATATAAGAAAAATGGCATACCTGACACTTCAGGTGCTTTCCTTATGCAGATCCCACTGACAAGGGGGCTTCCATTGATCCCTTCAAAAGTTATCACTATTACTCCGTCCTCTTTCACTCTGACTCTCAAGTCAACTAACTGAAGTGGTCTATTTGCTCCGACAATGGAGAAGATATCAAATTCTGATAATATCTGCTCAGAATAACGAGCCAGTAAGTGACTGCTTACACATATCCAAAACAAAAAGCGTGAGAAGAAAATGTGTCGAGTTGATTGACTTGCCTTTTCTCCCTGTATAAATACATCAAAAACTCTCATTCCTTGAGGCCCATTTGTGTTTATTATCTCCGCGAAGTGAAGATCAACAAAATAGTCTCCAGCAGGAACATCATGGAACTGATAACGGAAGTTCCCCAATCTTGCGGACTGATAGATACTTGGGCAAGCTCCAGACTCATGAATATCCTCATTGGTCCGGAAAACTGCCCCTCCTATGTAATTCTTGTCATCAACAATTCGCACGCTGGAATCTTCTACCATTGAGGCCTCACCTCCAGCATTTACAAACACCACAAGATCATCTGGTTCAAGCAAACATTAAAATGCAGCAATTCAGCCAACAATAGTTTCTTTCAGAGAGCTTGACTGGACGCGATAGCATGAACCTATTATCAATCATCAAGAAGAGTTTTCTTTTTTCATTTTCCTTTGAATTAAGCGCGATTGCAACTCAGATAGAAGAGGCATCTTTTTCATTTGGTTTATGATAACCAGAATCAAAGACTAGTCAGCATAAGATCAGATGTATGAATTAAAGAATCAAGATCAGCTAATATAAAGTTAATTCGTACGGATTTTTTTTTTACAAAAGATAATGAAACAACATCCTTTATTTCTATCGTTTTCTCAGTAATCAATCAAGGAACGAACTTTATCCAGATACAGATACGCATTAAAGCTCCTGACTTGCTGACCTGTACAATTCAGTCTCGAAAACCCAGATGGAACTAATCGTGAACTGGAATCACAAAGCATAGAATCAACCAAAGAACCCATATCTTCATCCCCGACAGAGTCTTTGCTTTCTTGGTCCAATTTCTCATCTTTCTCCCACTCAAAAACCCTAGAAGCAGAAGAGTTGAGGAATTGCGTTTCCGGGTCTTGGTAAGGACTGTTAAATTGCAAGTCTTCCATTAAAAATCGGGAGCGAAATTCAAACAGAAAGCCCTTTGTCTCGCAGCAAGAATGCTCTGAAAGTTTGAAGAAGAAACAGAACAAATTTTCCCTGTACCTTCCCCCCTGCGCGTGTCTGTGTATAGTGTTTTCGGAACGTTCAAATTTGAAATGAAATGTGACCGTTGTAAAGAAGCTCTACCGTTATTATTACCTTTTTACAATAAAGTCAACTTAAATGTAAGCCCATGAAGAGCCCATACATTGGGCTGATGGGTTTTTCTTTTGATGTATTGTTACAAACTTATTGGGTCATTTTTCTTCTGGGTTTGATATATATTCATATTTTAAAAATTATTATTTATTTTATAATATTATTTAATTATCAAATAAATTTTTATTATATTTCATCATAAATTAACAAAATGGTTAAAGAATACCGTAAAAATAATTGTGCGATAATTAAATAATATCATAAAATATATAAGAACCTCTGTATTATAAATATTGAAATTAAAAATTACAATAATCAACTTTTTCTTTTTATAATAAAATTCTTTGTAATACATATTTATTTTTTCATATATTTACTAACTCGTAAATTACAAACTTAAATAAGTTTTTAGTAAATGATGTATCAAAATAAGATGTTTATATATAATTAAGACATCGTAAAAACCTTTAAAATAATAAATTATAAGTCATATTTTTTTTGTATATAATTCACTTTATTTTTGTGTCTTTTTTAATAAATTATTTTTCCCGTCAAAATTTTCAACAAACAAATTAAAATTGTCAGCCTTTTGCAACGGTTTATTTTTTGTTGTTATTTTTTATTCGCTAATTTCTATTTTTGTTGAAGTAGGATGTGTTTTCTCTTAACATTAGTCCTCTTTTATGTGGGGATCAAATTTGTGTGCTTTGGTGATAGACTTATTGTTTCTTTGTGTTTCTTTTTTTTTTTTGTTACCCATGAGGTGTTTTACGAGGGTTTCAATTATAAAAAGATACTTTTAAGTTATTCATATTCAGATTAATCCTCGTTCGAGCCGAATAAGTTCTTTACAGGAGACAAAACTCTAATTCTAAATTTTTAAAACGTCTGCATATATAAGGACAGTTCGGATTTATGATTTCACTTAAATCATGAGAGACCCTTATGTTTCTTTGTGTTTCTTGTTCGTCGTTATTAAAAGAAAGAAGAAGCAAGAATAGGAACTTCCATCACCCCACTCAACTCGAGGACCATGTACCAACTCGAGCGAATTCTCAAAAGGAATAATCACAAGTTTGAGATGCATACGAATTTAGTTCAGCTCCATCACTTCTGCAAGTTGAGCATTTTCGTGTCATGCCATCTCTGATCTTTCCCCTCAGATTAGTCAAAATGAAGGTACGAGCGAGTGTTCACCATGCAATATGACATCAGGTTCATAGTGGAATTCACCTCACACCAACTCTTTGTTTCCCCCCACAATGTTATCAACTCCTGTTAAAATAACTTTTTTTTTTAAGTTTTAAATTGAATTCGGATTTAGATTTCATAATCAGATATTTTGTTAATTTTCAATTTTCAATTTTAATTTTAATGTTAATGCTGTGAAGTTGACTTTCACATCGTTGTATCGTTCACGCCTTTCATTTCATGCGTTGAATATTTCCTGAAACACACGTAATTTAGGTTTAGATCCTTTCAGCCATTACACATGTTACAGAAGGAAAATAATGCAGACAAGCCATGGTCTCAAGATATATGATGATGGAGACGAGAGTTTAGAAAAGATATATGATGATAGAGACGAGAGTTTAAAAAGGTATTAATCAACTTTTGGAAATTCTCAAAAAAAGTTAAATAATTAACTCTCTAAAATTTTCATGATTATATATTAATTTATAATATAATTTTTAAATAAATAATATCAAACTTAATGTACAATGGAATTAAGAGTTTATTTATACGATAAAAAATTAAATTTTATTATTAAATTATATAAAAATAAGAGCTATTTTAACATTAAAAATTAGCTCACATAAATTTTTGTAAAAAAGTTAAGAATTAGTCCACATATGCTTATTTATAGTACTAGTTGAGCTTTCACTTTATTGGCTAAATCAAGTTTGAAGGGCAACGATAATTAGGATGTATTTGTTTATATTTTTATTTTATTTTTAATTTTCAAATTCAAGAAAAAAAAATTTTAGTTTCTGATTTTGGCTTTGATTTTTTTCAGCTTTTAAAAATTATGAAAACTATAAATACTAATTTTTGTTTTCTTGCTTCTCTTTTTTTCCAAATATGGTTTACTTATTTAATATATTAATTTTAATATAAAGTATGAATAATTTAATTTAATATTATATTTTATCCGTTAAAATTAATTGTGAATAAAAATTATGAATAATTTAATTTGACTTAATGATTTTATTTAATTTTTGTAATTAAATTAAATTAAATAATTATTAATAAATATAATTAAATATAAAATATCTTCAAAATATATAAATTTCAATTACATTTTGATTTAATAATTAAAATATATTAATTTATAAATAAAAATATTTTTTAAATTATTTATTTTAATAAATAAAATAATTTTCATTAATAATTTGTTAATAAATATTATATAAGAGACTAAAAGTAAATTCATTTAATTAAATAATGTATGTTTAAGTTTTATCTCATATGTAATTATTGTCAGTAATAAAAATATAATTATGTTGACATTAATAGCTAAATAAATTTTTATTTAAAAATAAAAACTAAAAAACTAAAAAATACAACCAAAAAAATAGGTGTGGAACCAAACTGAGTGATTTATTCAGTAATTTTTCTTTCTCTTAATGTCAGAATCTTCATCTTCCCTATATCTCAAGACTTTTTGCAAGTCATGGAATATTATAGTGTTATTTACGGTAACAATGACCCATAATAAGCACTCGCCAGATCTCGACCATTTTGGGCATGAAGTAACATCATACGAGTAAGCATTGGATTTAATGTTGACATTGTAATTGATAAATTAGAAAATAGGTTTAGTTTTCTCCATACATTATGATTAGTATAACTGACTTTTTATTTTAATTTGGTGTAGTTAGTTGACCGCTAGTAAGAAACATTTTTGTTTCACATTATGACATTTTAATTGCCATTTAGTTGTAAATTTTGATCAATTTTATAATTATAGTAGAACTTTCAAATTGATAATTAAATGTTCAAATTTTTAATATTTTTAAATTTGACACTTACGTTAATGTTTCTTTTAACTTTGTTGACATGACTTGTTACGTATTTCAGAAACGCTAACTATTAATATATGTCAATAAAAATTAATGAAACTACATCATTCAATTACATATATGATTAAAGCGACGTCATTTAGAAAAAATAAAATCTCTAAATTAGTTTGCACTGTTTAATCTCTTAGATCTTCGTTTAACCGCTCAACCCTTCTTTTTCAGTTTTTAATCTACACTGTTCTCCTGATGTCCCAAGTCACTACTGCATCACAGCACACCAGCAAACCAAAAATGAAAGGTTGAGGGATTAAACATCATTTAGGAATTTCATTTTTTGACATCATTTTATTTATATAATTAAACAACATCGTTTCATTAATCTTTATTAGTTATGTTAATTTTAAATGACGTGTATTCATATTTAAGATTTTTTGAACATATAGTAAATCACGTAAGCAAAGTTAACGAAGACATTAAAGTTAGGCTATGATGGAAAATTTTTAAAGTTTGAACATTTAGTTGTCACTTTTTAAAGTTTGGAATATAATTGCATAATTAATCAAAGTTTAAAAAAATGTTGTAATTAACTCTAGTATCTTTATAAGAAACATATTTTGTTAAATTAAGAATAAGTATTACTAATTTTAATTAGCTTTTTACAATACTTCATAAATGGGTTAAAACGCTACGTCCATGTGCTTTCATTTCGCGCCTCCCGCACAATCTTTCGTGTACTTTACTGAAAATATATGTTAAACGCAAAACCCTTTAAGTCAAACGAAAAACACATTAAAAATTAAAATTAAACCATACACCACACTCTATGTGTCAACTTTGGAGCAAAATTGAAAAAAAAAAGAAGAAACCAAGAAGAATGGGTTAAACATGAGGTTTGTGTACAGCGTTTTCAAATCTGAGCAACAATTATTTACAGATGAAACACAATTTTTCCATGCCGTGTTTGGTAACACTATCTTAAATTACTAATTTTCTATTAAAAAAATATATATGGTCAAATTTTGGCTCCTGGTCACTGGTTTTGCTATATAAAATTTTTATATTTTTAATTAATTAACCTAAAGTCCTTTTGATTCATTAATTTTTTAATTCAACCCAAATCCCCCTTCATTTGCATCCATAATTGTGCCAATGTTCGTAAGATCCTTAAACATTAAATTTTAACTATGAAAATCACAATTATTGAGGAGTTATTTATAATTTTTAAAAATTTACAAACATATTCATAACATATCAAATCATAAGAGTGAGCAAATTTAACTCTGAAACTAAAACACGAGGCTTTGACCTACAATCCGAACCTCGATTTCTTAAATTAACTTCACTATTTCAACAACTCTTGGTAGCCTATGGGTTGTGCATTACTTACTTCTTACGTAGAAATTAAATGTCTTATTCATTCGGCATAAATGTAGGGGTTTGATTCGATCTCATAATTCCTTTGTTGACTCACTATTTTTTTTAATCTTCACTCACTTAATTTCCAACTTGATGACTTTTAATAGATTGTTTACAGTATAATATTTTTGACTAAGTAAAGAATTTTCAATTGAACAATTTTGACTCAAGAGTCATGCCCTCTGTATTTGACAATCTGGAAATTCATTAATCAAGCAGATATTTATACGTGGAGGAAGAAAAATTAGACGTTTTCGCATTATCAAAATTTGACCATCTTCTGAAATCAACATTGGCAACTCCTGTTCCTTGAATAGGCAGATCTTTTTTCTCCGATCTCTGATGAATAAGAGACCACATCACATGCACGTTCAGAATGGGAGAACAGAAACAAAGGAACTTTCACGTCATTGCATGGAATTTTGAGACCCCGGACGTAGTTTTAGGTAGACACACAAAAGCAAGTTTCTTGTCAAAAACCAAATCATTTTTTTTAACGTTCTTGTAAAGAATCTCAAGTCAGACAACTCTGATTGTATTAACACTGCGCAAAGCTAATCTTTTAAGCTAGTTTTTAGGGATTAGTTAGGTCTTTTAACATAATATTAGAAGGCGATGCTCAATTCTATCCCTTTGCCTAACATGCCTAACAAATTTCCAGCCCTGTTTTGAGTTAGAGAGGGTGTGTTAAGAATCACACATCAGATAAGAGTGCATTCAGCCATTTATAATAGTGTACAAATGACGTAGAACGTATCGCAGAAGACTATCTCACTTGGGCCGACAGCCAGAAGCCCAAGCGAGGTAGACCGAAGAATTGAAGATTGCATTTTATATTTTCGAACTTAAAAGTAGACTCATAAACTCACAAGTGGATCCACGTTTTAGTTATTTTCTTTCGAACTATTTAAACAACTTTCGTTGATGTTATTTGCTATCTTGGAATTAATAAAAACCCTAGTTCGAGAGTTTTCTCAACT
>JANTPM010000246.1:3737236-3749014 GCA_025434745.1 Erythroxylum divaricatum | reverse complement strand
GATGATTTTCGTGATGTTTGGGCACTATGTGCTCGAAATTCGAACTCAGGGGATTATCATGTTACGGATGGTTTTTTGTTCAAGGGCAATCAGTTATGTGTTCCTTGTTCTTCTGTGCGGGAGAAAGTTATTTGTGATTTGCACAGTGGTGGTTTGGCTGGGCATCTTGGGCATGATAAAACTTTGGCTGCTGTGGTTGAGTGTTTCTTTTGGCCGAAGTTACATAAGGATGTCGATATTATTGTGAAACATTGTTTTGCCTGCCAGTCTTCCAAGGGACAGTCGCAGAATACTGGTTTGTACATGCCGTTACCTGTGCCTGACATCATTTGGGAGGATCTGTCTACGGATTTTGTGCTGGGTTTGCCTCGTACACAGCGGGGTTGGGATTCTGTCTTTGTTGTGGTCGATCAGTTCTTGAAAATGGCCCATTTCATTCCTTGTAAGAAGACTACGGATGCTTCGAACATTGCCCGCCTTTTTTTTCGAGAAGTGGTTCATCTCCATGGCGCTCCTAAATCTATCACTTCTTATTGGGACAGTAAGTTTCTTAGGCATTTATGGCGGACTTTATGGAAGCTGTTTGAATTGCAGCTGAATTTTAGCAGTTCTGCCCATCCGCAAACTGACGGACAGACAGAGGTGGTGAATCGTACTTTGGGAAACTTGATCCGCAGTATTTGTGGCGATCATCCCAAGCAGTGGGACTTTGCATTGGCTCGTGCTGAATTTTCCTACAACAACGCCGTCCATCGTTCTACTGGACGTTCACCATTCTCCATTGTTTAAACTAAGGTACCTCATCATGTTCTTGACTTAGCAGGTTATCCTAAGGCTGCATTGAAGAGTGCTACTGCAGAGAAAATGGCTTCTGATTGGCAAGCTGTTCATGCTGACGTGAAGCAAAAGATTGAGGAGTCAAATGCTAAGTATAAACAGGCCGCTGACCAGCATCGCCGGGAGAAGTTGTTTGCTGTGGGTGATGAGGTAATGGTCTTTCTTCGTCGTGAACGTTTTCCTGTTGGTACTTATAGCAAGCTGCAGCCACGGAAGTATGGTCCGTACCAGATCCTGACGAAGATTAATGACAATGCTTATGTGGTGGGGCTGCCAGACAGTATGGGGATATCCAAAACGTTTAACGTGGCGGACATTCACAAGTACTACCCTTCTGATGAGGTGATTTATCCTGATGATGCTGTAAACTCGAGGTCGAGTTTTTTTCAAGAAAGGGAGACTGACGTAGAACGTATCGCAGAAGACTATCTCACTTGGGTCAACAGCCAGAAGCCCAAGCGAGGTGGACCGAAGAATTGAAGATTGCATTTTATATTTTCGAACTTAAAAGTGGACTCATAAACTCTTAAGTGGATCCATGTTTTAGTTATTTTCTTTCGAACTATTTAAACAATTTTCGTTGATGTTATTTGCTATTTTGGAATTAATAAAAACCCTAGTTTGAGAGTTTTCTCAACTGTTCTTGAGTTTCTGGATTGAAGTTCGTTTATACGCTACTTAGACTGCGTCAACAAATCTCTCATCTCAAAGTAACTTTTAGGGGTGAGTTAGGCTTTTTAACAATTCTTCCACATAATGGTCATATTTTCTTCACTGCTCGCTTATTTTATGTGATCCCAGTCTTGGTCTTCCATGCATTAAATATCTAAGGTTACATTGTATGTAAAATGTCAAATTCGTCAACTTAGTTTTTGCACCTTACGTTCATAGAAATCATATCTGTATAAAAGAATATTTCGTTACTCTCTCTTATCCTCTGTGCTTAATCATTCAGACATGACTAGCTTTATAGAAACGACCGGCACTAGACTTGGAAAAGATAAATTTCCAAGTAAGAAATATAAGAAACATCAAATAGAAACAATCTAAACAAGACTTTTAAAATTCTACCTTAATTAATACAGAAATTAGCATATGAAGAAGAGTTGCATGCGAGCTAGATTCTTACTTGGAACGAGGGAATAAATCCAAGATATGGGTTTGATGCGATCACAGATTCTGATAACTTTGTCCCGTTGAAGCCAATTAAGAGTTCCAAACGAGAAGAGAAGACAAGAAAGTTCCTTTTGGTTCTGATGCTTAAATAAATATCTGAAAGTGAAGTTGTTGAAATGAGAGTTATGTATACATTTTAGAGAAGAAAATAGTATGAAATAATTATATTCGCAAATAATTAATCAGATTTTATGTGTTTTAAATAACTAAAATATTCACATTAATTTATAATAATTTTTTTTCTCATAAGGTTCAAAGAACAATCTCACTTTATGAACCTTATCACCGTGCCGAATTAGACATGAAGCCCTAAACTTCAAATTCTTCGTTCTACCATTGACATTAGTCTTCTTAAAACCTCTCATCTTCTTTATTGGCTACTTCGCAGTGGAGTTGGTATTTTCACACGTTAAAACTAATATAAAATTCAAAATTTAAACTATAATCCAAATTTTAAAAAATATTTAAATGTCAATTACACCTCAAATTAAACTCAAGTATAATTAAAAGATTTGGGGAAATACTCAAATCCTTACCAATAGTTATTGGCAATGTTTTAAAAACTTAACTGAAAGTTAAATCGGTAAGATAAGAAGTTTAAGGTTTAAAAAATTTAACCAATATTAAAACGTCGTAAAACTGGCCAATAATTAAATAAAATTAAAAATTTTGAAATATAACTTAAAGAGATTGTATTTACTTATCATAATTCTTTGAAGTTTTATTTAAAAAGTATTTATTAAATGTAAATTAATTGATTTATTTTAGAACTTATTAATTTATAAAAATTGATCAATTAATTAATAAATTGATCAAATTTTAACAACATAAAAAATTAAAATAAATCGAACCAAAATATTAAAAACTGAACCGAAGAGTTAAAATGCTTGAAATCTTTACTATTAAACTGACTGAAACAATTGAATTTTTTTATATAAAATTGTAAATGGCAATAATATTTTGTCAGTTAGAATAGAAATGGAAATGGAAATGAAAATAGAAATTGTATTGTATTAATTATATTTTAATTTAATTTATTTATTAGGTTTATAGGGAAAAGAAACTTGGTATGTGTAGGGTTGAAGAGACTACCACGTTCTTGGCATTTTCAATAAAGTCCTACTCGACACAATTTCCAGTCAGGCAGGCAGACGACAACGATAGCTCACTCTTGAACAATGCATCCTGAAACTTAACCCTCATTAATGTCTTAATCATAGGTGTAGTACATGTCTTAAACTACTAGTGTTGCTAATATTCTACCTTTATTTGTATCAAATCTATACATAAATAGACATTACATCTAAAAGAAATATATATTTCAAAACATATCATATCCCTTTTCTTTAACACGTTAACTATAAGTTCGGTACTTAATCATCGTAATTTTGAAACTTAGTTGTTAAGAAAAAGATGTTGCAAATTATTGTTTTCGTCAAAACCAGAGCTTAAGGGTACGTTTGGTTTACAAACGAGAATAAGAATAAATATAGTAAAGAATGTGAATAGAATATAACTAACAAATCTCATTCCTTTGATAATCTAGAAGAATTGAGTATTGCTAAAAATGCAGGAATGAAAATATTACAAAGCTTTATTTTTAACTTTATATCCATTCCTTTTTTCTCGTACCCACCAAACAAGGCACACCCAAAGTTTCAAAGGATAAGTATAGCTCTGGCGTGCCTACCTTCACCGCATAGATGGAGTCTTGGTCGAGAGTTTTGACTTTTGAGGCAAGGAATTAAACCCAATTTTCATGTAATAAGTTTATGGAATTTCAATGATTACAAGAATGTTTTTTTTGAGAAAAAAATACAACTGTAATTAATAAAAACAATCCGCGACACAAACCTGGGCAGCAAACGAAAACATAAAATTAGAAAAAGAAAACAAACTACACGCTAACTTATGAGCTAAGACATTAGAACAACGACTTAGTCACACGATTCGAATATCTTGCTCTTTGTGCTAAAAGCATATTGTAATCATTAATAATTGAACCGTACTCGGACCAATCCGAATCATAATTATGAAACGAAAACACCACTCCTTGCACATTTGTATTCACCGTGCCAGGCCCGGGACAAAATTAACGATTTTAATTTTTCGTATATGGCGTACAAATTTCTGGTATATGTCATGAGACGTCAGCCAATGAATTGGACACTATAATAGTTTAATGGGCACAAGAAAATCCAAAAACCAGCGATGGTGATTGGTGAAGTCTTCAAATTCGGTGTGATCCATAGCAATGTATGCAGTATCGAGCTGATGGAGACAAAAGCTCTTTGTATGGGTATCTGAAAAGGAAAAAGGCCTACTCCTGAGTCCCGATGCCTTCTAGTTTAAGGACAAAAGTTGTAGTTCCCATATTTTGCATGAACACAAGAAGATTGTAAGTTTGCAACTCTGTTTATTATTATTTTTTTCTTAGGAGGATTACTTCATCACGTATTTGAACATATTTTAAAGAGATATTGTACTTATTTAATTTTAATTTAAAAATAATTTATCTTCAAATTGTTGAGATTTCTGAAATTTCTTCTAATAGAATTACTCTTTTAATTTTGTTCACTACCCTCAATCGAAATTTTATTAATCTATGTTTAACGAGACAACCTTAGAAATATGAATCAATTACAATCTATATTTTAAAGCAATTAGACTGGTAAATTAAGAGATTTAAAATTTAAATGATTCGACCTATATCAGACCTTCATAAAATCTTAAAGATTGAATAAAATTAAAAAATTTAAAATATGATTAAATTAGATTGTCTTTATTCATTAAATAATTTAAAGTTTAATTAAAAATCAACTGTTAAATAAAATTAATTGATTTATTTTTTAAACCTACTAATTAATTAATAAATTGGTCAATTCTTAACAATAAGATTATTAAAATAAATCAAATTGGAAATTAAAATTAAAATTTTTATGGTTACATCAGTTAGGTTTTTTAATTATGGGTGACAATGATTAATTTAGTTATTTATGCACTAAATTAAGCATTTAGGTATTTATGCACTAAATTAAGCATAATTTAACTAAAATATAATTAAGAGTGACAAGTGGCGTGTTTTATTGATCATAATGATGTTAAATTTCAGTACTCATATTGTTTCTTTAAAAGGAAACATTTAGTATAGGACGCCTTGGCTTTCGTAATTTAAGAAAATGATTTAATAAATTTAAATGCAAATTAATTGACTTAAAAAATACTTGCTATTAAAAGAGTGAAATTAAAATAAAATTGTCGGAATTCATAGTTTGAAATATTATTATAAAGCACAATTATTAGAAAGATATTTCACATTTATTTTTAATAATAAAGATTACTCTTTTTGTCTCATTCTAAAAGGCAAAGTACAAGAATATTAATTAAATTTTTTTGTATCTATTAGCTAACAAATATTCTTTTTCTCTCAAACTATGTAATATGATTAATTCCAAATATTAATTATTTTTAAACAAAATATACATATTTACCTATAAACTCATTCAAGTGGAATTTGAGCATAAGATTAATGCCATCGACTAATTGACACAAGACCTCAAGTATGTTTAGCATTAACAAATTAATTAATCACTTAAATATATAAAATTTGAGAGTAGAAGATGTATATAAGTTATAAATTGGGGCTTTGTCATCCGCAATTTTTTTAATATATTTTTATAATTTTATTTACATAATAATTTAGCGTGTCGGTTTTATTTATTTGTTCTTTAATTTATATCACTCTTTTATTATCACATCTACACGTAAGTCTATCTGAAATAGTCTCTCTATTATATAAAAATAAAGCTGCGTATTATCAAATCTTTCTAAATTCTATTTTATTATAGGAATTTAAACTAAATGTGATGATAATGATAATAATGATAAGTAAATATTCGAATTACTCTAAATCTTTGAATTTGTCATAAAACAATCAATTAAATTAATGTTAAATTAAATGCAATTCAATATAAGCCAGAATATATCACATAATAAGATAAAAATTTACCAAAAATCGGAAACTTGTCAGTTCTGAATAGACAACCACCATATTTGATCAGCCTAACAAAAATGTATGGAGACAAGTGAACCATTTCTTCTTACATCAACATGCATAGGTGGTATTTCTTGATACTTTCATACCTCTTCTCTGGGTTGGATTAGTCTTTAATCTTGTATTACTTAATTTTGTTCATATATTTATGTAAATTTTATATAAATATGTAGATAAAATTTAATAAAATACGATAAAAATTAATTAACGAGAATAAAAGATTTGATCCCTTCTTTTCTGTCAAATATGGTATTGAAGAACTTTGTATTAATACCCAGGATTAAATATTGGCATTAAATTTTTGTATATTACCAATTGATATCATTTGAATGGCTTGAGATTCAAAACTTGAAATTTTAAAAAGAAAATTAAAATTGATTTAAAATTTGATAAAATTGAATCGATATAACTTTAATTAGATAATGTCAATTATGTGCTATATATATTGAAATAAAATTTAATATGATCATTTAAATTCTATTAAAAAAGACAATCAATAAAATCTGTAAATATGTGAATAATAGCAACACTTTTCTTTTTCTTTTTTTTTCCCCTAATTTTCGGTAGATGTTGAACTGAAAATCTGAATTGTAGTGAAGAAACTAAGCGACAGGTCATCTTGCCAAGTGTGCCTCAGCGACTTTTTCGATGTACGTAGTTAAATTTGATTGCCATAGTTCTCAAATAACTTTCAAATTCAATGAGCTTTTGGTCAAGCTTAGGTATTTATAATAAGCTAACCTATGGGTTAATTCTAAGCTTAGACTAACACGAACCTCAATTATTGTAACTAATGTGGTATCGTTTTGTTTAAAATAATTAAGTTTTAGGTCAATCTAGATTTAAGTAATTCATATTCGAACAATATTAAGTATTTACTTAATATATATATTCAGAAAATAATAGTTATCAATGTTATTTTATACAAAACAAATTTAATTGAGATTTGTTATAATTTCAATAAAAATTTTAACTATGATTATTTTTATTAAATTTATGCGAAATTTTAAAAATTAAAATAATGTTAATTGCACATAGTTTAAAATTAATAAATTTACACAATAAGTCAAATATAGAAATTAATCTACTTATTTATTAATTGATTAAATTTTGTTATATATCTTACTAATTAAAAATGTGAAAGTCCATTTTCTTGTTCCCTTGAATTATTTTTTGAAAAAAAGCGAATGCAAAATTATATATGTAAAAATGAAAAACATTATTAAAATATGCTTCTTTTTTTTAATTATTGTTTTATGATTTTTGTTACACATCCGCGCAGGCAGATTCTTACCATTGCGTATTATAAAGTTGGTTGTTGTCCTCGTCTCTGATCTTACATTGTTCTTGTGTATCTCCCTCTGTCCCTCTCACTTAGCTATGGCGGTCTCGGGCTCTCTCTCCATAGCTAACCAATCTCTATCTCCATTCCTGTCAGCCCCAAGAGCCAGCTTTAGTTGCAGGAGAAAGGTACAAGTTAAACGGCTTCATTTCCTTAACGAATCAGTAGTTTACGTTCTGTGTTTGTACAATTGCTAAGTTGTTCTTGCAAGATACAATTTTGATTGCTTTTTCCACTTCGAAATCGGTTCTTTTTGTTGTTAAGGAGGGTTTAAGAGTGCCATTTTGGTGTTTGGTGATATGGGTTGGTTTCGTGATCGTGTTTTGATGGTTTTGTGTTTGGTGGTGGTTGTGTGTTTCAGTTCTGTGTACGAGCATCTGCCGCTAGTAAAGATGACGATGAAGGTAAAATAATGATAAAGAAGGAGAAAGATGGATGGAAAATTGATTTCTCAGGAGAAAAACCAGGCACTCCATTGCTGGACACGGTCAATTACCCAGTTCACATGAAGAACATGTCGACACAGGTAAACTCCACATACATAGGCATCTGATATTGTTGAATATGATCAGAACAGTCATTTGTAAGTTTCTGTAATATTATCGAATTAAAACTAGGTGGACGGCTTTTGTTTTTACTGTGTATTTGTTTCCTCTTGGCTATTTTGCAAATGACTTCAGTTTCTTTTATTGTTATCGACAACTTACAGGATCTTGAGCAGCTAGCAGCAGAGCTAAGAGCAGATATTGTGTATACTGTGTCTAAAACAGGAGGGCATCTTAGTGCAAGCTTAGGAGTCGTGGAACTGGCAGTAGCTCTACATCATGTATTTAACACCCCTGAAGACAGAATTGTATGGGATGTTGGTCATCAGGTACAAAAACAGAATGATAAGTGAGTCTCTAATGTTTAATCTGTTGGAGATACCGTTACATATGATTCAGTGATTGTTGAAATTTGCAGACATACCCACACAAAATTCTGACAGGCAGAAGGTCTAAGATGCATACCATCAGAAAAACTTCAGGGCTCGCAGGTTTTCCCAAAAGGGATGAGAGTGTTTATGATGCTTTTGGTGCAGGACATAGTTCTACAAGCATATCTGCTGGCCTTGGTATATGTGTAGCTCATATTACCAGTTGTTATTCCATTAATCAATACTCACTCATATTGGTTAAACTTGTAGATCAAAATTATGCTGCCTGTTAAAAATAAGTTTATGAATCTGATTAGGCTTTTGCTTCATTGAAAATGAAATTTTAGGCATGGCCGTTGGGAGAGACCTTTTAGGAAAGAATAACAATGTCATTTCTGTGATTGGAGATGGAGCTATGACAGCAGGGCAAGCATATGAAGCCATGAATAATGCAGGATTCCTTGATGCTAATCTGATTATTATATTGAACGACAATAAACAAGTATCTTTGCCTACTGCTACTGTTGATGGCCCAGCAAAACCAGTTGGAGCACTTAGTAGTACTTTAAGCAAGCTCCAAGCAAGCACCAAATTCCGTAAACTTCGTGAAGCTGCCAAAGTAACTTCTTAGTTTCTATATGTATATGTTGCAATTGTCAAGTTTCAATTGGCAATCATCTGACTTCTTGTTTTATCTGTTCAAGAGCATAACAAAGCAAATTGGTGGACAAACACATGAAGTTGCAGCCAAGGTGGATGAATATGCTAGAGGACTAATTAGCGCTTCTGGATCAACTCTCTTTGAGGAACTTGGGTTGTATTATATTGGTCCAGTAGATGGGCACAACGTTGAAGATCTAGTAACCATATTTCAAAAGGTGAAATCAATGCCTGCACCAGGACCAGTTCTCATCCACATCGTGACAGAGAAAGGGAAGGGTTACCCCCCAGCTGAGGAAGCTGCTGATAAGATGCATGGTAAGCTTGTAATACCAAATTCAATCTTTTTATTATTAGTTATTGAGAAGATCCTAATTGTGTTGTATGTTCAGGGGTCGTCAAGTTTGATGTTAAAACAGGGCAGCAGTTTAAAACAAAATCTCCTACACGCTCTTACACTCAGTACTTTGCTGATGCTTTGATCAAAGAAGCCGAAGTAGACAACAAGATTGTGGCCATTCATGCAGCTATGGGTGGTGGGACTGGTTTAAATTACTTCCAGAAGAGATTTCCTGATCGCTGTTTTGATGTTGGCATTGCCGAGCAACATGCTGTTACATTTGCAGCTGGTTTAGCCACAGAAGGCTTGAAGCCATTCTGTGCCATCTACTCCTCATTCCTGCAAAGAGGGTATGATCAGGTGAGAAATGAAAGTAAATAGTTTCAAGTCAATGCCTCATTGCAATGCTTTTTACTAACAATTTTTGCAAAAAAAGGTGGTACATGATGTAGATCTTCAGAAGTTACCAGTCCGCTTTGCAATGGATCGATCTGGTTTGGTTGGTGCAGATGGACCTACACACTGTGGAGCATTTGATATAGCATACATGGCTTGTTTGCCCAATATGGTGGTCATGGCTCCATCTGATGAGGCCGAGCTGATGCACATGGTTGCCACAGCAGCAGCCATAGATGACAGGCCAAGCTGCTTCAGATTCCCAAGAGGCAATGGAATTGGAGCAACTCTGCCTCCTAATAATAAAGGAACACCACTCGAGGTGAGCATGAACTATCAAGTGACACATTTTTTACACGAGAAAAAAAAACAGAACCTTGATTTCCCATTTTCTATTTTGTGGATAGATTGGAAAAGGAAGGGTACTAATGGAGGGCAACAGAGTCGCCATTTTGGGTTATGGGTCAATAGTTCAACAATGTGTAGAAGCTGCAAGCATACTCAGAACCCGTGATATTTATGTGACCGTTGCTGATGCAAGATTTTGCAAGCCTTTAGATACAGATCTTATCAGACAATTGGCTAATGAGCACGAATTCTTAATTACTGTGGAAGAAGGCTCCATAGGAGGTTTTGGTTCTCATGTGTCCCATTTCCTGAGTTTATCTGGTATTCTGGATGGACCCCTTAAGGTAACTTATCTTTTAAGATGGACTCATACGTTGTTACTTCTTGTTCGTTTATGCCTTCTCATCTCATTCTGATCTGTGAGAGTTTTGTCTGCAGTTGAGATCAATGGTTCTTCCAGATAGATATATTGACCATGGGTCACCTCCGGATCAACTTCATGAAGCTGGGCTGTCTTCAAAGCATATCACAGCAACTGTCTTATCTCTTATGGGGAGGCCAAAAGAAGCTCTTCTATACAAGTGAGCTGAAAACGAATCACACCCCATGGTTATAAAACATCCCAGATTTAGTTACACCAAATGATTCGTTCAATCAAGCGCAAAATGGTGTTTGTATATTCTCCTGTTCTATTTGTAACATCATATTAGACATGAAATAACAGTGGAGAACACAAAGAATATTGCCTCAAAACACTTACCAACTGTCCTCTGTCTATCTGCTTCTCCGATTAAAAAGGACAAAATTTTGCCATTCTGAGGAACTCATCATTGTCCGTATGATAGGCAACAGCTAGGCCGTAATGTAACAAAAGATTAAAAAAGAGATGTTGGAAGGGGCTTAGGAAGCGATGCATACAATCACACCAACACGGATGAGGCAAGGAAACATCAATCCACAAAACTCTAAGGTGCTAACCTTATACATCAATGGCTACTACATCAGGACAAATTCATCAAACTTCACCGAATTCCACGAAAATCCAAGAAATCTGATTCTGTTCTGTTGGTCTTGTAGTTGAACCTCCTTTGACAAGGCTAGTGCTCCATTCTCAAGATTTTTGTTCATTCCCCAACAATGTCTGAAACACAGATATCGCAGCAGGCACAGAATAGTGGAATTTCCTTCCTTAGTAATCAATATCTCTGAGCTTGTTTCGAGGAACAACCTTATACAGAAGGAAACATGAGCTTACTCGCCTAAAGTCTTATCTTTGTTATCTTTTGTTGCATATGCAAACCAGGCAACTTCTGCACTCCAATTATTTCACCTTAAGCTAACGTTCACTATCAAGCTACGTCAACAGCATCAGTTGCTCTTTGAACACCATCATAGCTCGTCTCTGGCGGCAATGAACGGTAAAATTAAAAGTGAACTAGATGCTGCTTTCATGGTATAGTTTCTACTACCTCCATCTATGTAGCACGGACACGGCAAAATAAAGCCGTGTTCGTGTGTCGGACACATGTCTGTATCGGACACCTACTAACACACGATGGATACAGCTCGGATACGTCTGGAGGCCACTTAGACATTATTTAATGGAATATATGCTCCATAGAATATATGCTTCATGTTTTTTGAGAGGGGCTTATAAAGTATCAAATATGTATGAACTATCAAGATGTTGGAAGTCTTGAAACACATCA
>JANTPM010000246.1:3612957-3642890 GCA_025434745.1 Erythroxylum divaricatum | reverse complement strand
TGCATCTATGATGCAATTGATATGACCGATACCTACCGATTGACCTAAGGTGGCTTGTTGGGTAAACCCAAGGTCATCCTTAGTAATGTCGGATATCGACCCACTAGGACACTTTGTCATAATGTTTCTTGGATTCGTAGTGAGAATGTTTATCCAAAGAATAAAGTAAAGAGAGAGGTTATGAGGAATGTTTCATATTCTAGTACGATTGATAGCCTGATGTATGCTTGGGTAAGTACTAGGCAGGACATTGGATTTACTGTTTGACTGTTTGGCCAATATCTGGTTAACCCAGTGTAGACCATTAAAATGTAGTCAAACGAGTGTTGAGATAATTGAAGGAAATAAAGGATTATGTATTGACATATAGAAAAGTCAACAGACTAAACCTCGTAGGGAATTTAGATTTAAATTTAGCTATGTGTCCGAATGATCGAAAGCCCACTTAAGGTTACAGTTTAAGTTTGTAGATGGTATAATGTTATGAAAGAGTGTTAAGTAGACACAAGTGATTTTCTCGACCATGCATGCAAAGTGCATGCTATGGGACTGCTTCATAGGTTGTTTAGTTTAGAAACTTAATTTTTGAGTTGTCTGTGGTTGATTTAATGGCTAGACTTATTCGCTTGTGCTGTGATAATCTTGCTACTATATTGTTTAGCAACAATAAGAACATCATAGGGTATTTGAAGGTCAAATTCTTGACCATAAAGGAGTTGACACGAAAAGGTGACATTAAGGTTTGGAGCTTTTAAGAATTGAGGAATTATAGGTTGATTCTTTAACTAAAGGACTTCACCTACTTGTGTTTGAAATACAAGTATACAGTATGAGTGTTTTAAAGTCCTTAGACACTGTTAGTTAGAAGATTGTTATGTTTGCTCCATGTACATTTGTACATTTGTATGTTTTGATGTATTATGACAATATGATGGTTCATTAATAAAGATGATCCATTAATAAAGATTATCATTGTTTATCCTCAATAATACATGTTATCATACATTGTCATGATATGAATAAAAGTCTTAAGATTTGTGTTAATCTTAAGAATTTAAAGGTCACTGGGCATATATACAGAT
Source organism: Erythroxylum divaricatum (assembly GCA_025434745.1). Classification (NCBI taxonomy): domain Eukaryota; kingdom Viridiplantae; phylum Streptophyta; class Magnoliopsida; order Malpighiales; family Erythroxylaceae; genus Erythroxylum; species Erythroxylum divaricatum. The sequence goes on along the minus strand of JANTPM010000246.1, from coordinate 3,641,808 downwards.
TGACCTTAAGCCTATGTCATTTAGACGCATACAGTTTTATACGAATATCCTTAAAGTTTCACATGACAGAGGGAAATATAAGTTTTAATCCCATAAAGGCTTTCTAATTAGTTTAGCATGTAGTTGGAGAACATAAAGGTTTCCTCTTATGCAATTTAGCATTTGGTGAGAGAAACAATTTTTCTCTAATGCTGTTTAGCATTCGGTGAGAGAAAATAAGATTTCTGTATTATAGTTTATCATATGCGATTTAGCATAAATTTGGAGAAATCAAGACCTACAAATGAAGATGATATAATGTAGATCATAAACGTATCATCCTAGTTTGCCACACTTCATTTTCTCTTTCATGTTAGTGAGGTATTAGGTATATGTAATTGTATTGGATCTGTGTCACACATGACACATGCATTTGATACTTTTTGATATTGAAAGCCTTACAGGACAGAATGATGGACTTTCATTATCTTTGGATCAAGTGTTTTTGTTTTAAACTTAGTCGACTAATATAATAGCGTGACTAAACCGATTTTTTTAAACTGTATTAGACTTGAGTTAAAATTGCATTTAAGTATTGTTCAAAAGCGAGAATGTTGGACATTTTTTATTTTTCTATAAAGTTGGACAACATTTAATTGTATTTTTTAGTTTTTCAAATAATTTATTAGTTAAGTTGCGTAATTTGATCTGGATAAAGATAATAAAGTAGCCCAATAAATAATCTAAATTAATGGGTCGAAGTTTGGGTAAAAAATGGATCTCGGTCAGTGTGAAACGGACCCATATCGAGCTTGTGATGAGAAAGTTTGATATGAAAGTTATATATAAAGGTTAAGGTCTCCTGTAGTTACTTGTATCGTTCATAAGTATAAGTATTCTTTGACCAGTTAAGAGAGCTTACGTTTTAAGAAAACTGTAAAAAGATGTTGACCGCGTCTCAGTAAATAATTCCCATTAAGACGACGAAGGATTCACGCTCGTTTTGACTTCAAAAAACTCGTTTGAAGTTATGGAACTAAAATCAGGTATTCTCCACATTTCTTCGTTTATTGCCCTTTCACGTTCGATCCGGGATACATAAATAAGGTACCGTTACGTGTTACATATATAACTGAAAAAAGCATAATCCAAGTCCAAAATAATGTTTATCAGAGATAAATGCTCAATCTTTACACAAAACATCAGTCATTCACGACAATACCAGTTGTAAAACAAGAAATTGGAACAATGATTTTGTACCTAGTAACACCTCTGTACATCGAAGTTCGCTGTCCGAAAGGACCAGCAACCTTTTTGGAACAATCAGACTCGACGGACCCAACAGCCTTCTTTGAACATCCACCCTGGTTAGCCCCGACTGACAAACCATTGCTTGCTCCGTCACAGCTAGAGGAACCCAAGGCAATGCCACCAACTTGAGTCCTAGCTACTGAGTTCGAGTCGTCGACCTCGGAGCCCGAGTAGGTCGAAAAGTTCTGAAACCCAGTTACGGTCTTGAGGTCTTGATGTTCGTTGAAGTAGGCAGCAGAGCCTTGGTCATAGATGTGAGTCAAGGACGAGTCTTGAGTCTCGGTTTGGCTGTTATCTGAATACCAAACCATTGACATACATGACAATTACAGAAGATACTTCCTCAAGTATAATATATAGAATTCTGATAAGGAAAGAACACGATAGTGAGGCAGGGAGATAGAGAGCCGAAAGAGTTCAGTTTTACCATTAGAGTATAAGTCACCGATCAAGAAGTGAGGAGAGGCAGTGGATGAACTCTCGTTAGAAATGAACTGATATTGAGATGACCTCAACATCTCCATTGAAGACGGTGAAAAGGAGAGCGAGTTAGTCGCTGGTACCATCTAAAACAAACAAAAACCAACCATATTAAAGCCCAAATCTCAAGATACACAAAACATGAAACGACCAAGAAAACCAAAACTTTACCTTGAACCGTTACTCAAAACTACCCATTTCCATAACAGAACCCGTAACCATACGCACAAAGCTAATCACTTTTCAGAAAACCAAACAACGAAAGGAAGAGACAGAATACTGCGTCCTTCAGGTATCAGTCACTGTTCTTCGAGCAGGTTATGTGGTGTACATAGTTTAGTAACTCAATGCATGCAAAACCCATCAGAGATTTGAGCTCAAAAACAAGAACCTAAACAGTTTATCTCACTTTATACCGGTAAAGAAACAAGCTTTAGAGAGAGTGAGTGTGTGAAAACGGTCGTTTCACTTGGGGAGTTGGTCCTATCGTGTTATGTTTTTTGTCTTGTTTTCTCAATTTTGCACACTTGTCCTGCATGCACCTGACCTTCCTATTGGATTTGAATGTTAATAGCTAGCTACCTTTCTTACATTGAATGTATTCACACGTTAATGGGTTTGTTCATAGAGTTTTCACTTAAAATTTTTTAAATTTTTCATAAACTTATAATTAAAAAAATGCTAATTCAAATTTAATAAATTAATTATCAAAGACTTAATTTTAAATGAAATAAAAATTAAAAAAAACTTCATTTATTTGTTTTTGTTTTTAAAAATTAATTAATATTTTTAAATAATATTACAAATTGTTAATTTTTTTTAATTTTTAAGTTTTCAGTTTAATTTATTTTAATAATTTTTATTTTTAAAAATAAAAAATTAATTAATTAGTTAATTTTTATTAAAAAAGATTTTTCTAAATAACCAGCATAAATAAATGAAAATAAAAAGAAAAATAAGCTGGAAATTTTGACCATAGATCGAAAGTACAAGTGCGCAACGTCACCCGTAATTCTGGCGACGGACGTGCATGAACGAATCAAAACAAAGTTGGAGGTGCGGGGAATCGAACCCCGTGCCTCTCGCATGCGAAGCGAGCGCTCTACCATATGAGCTACACCCCCAGTTTATGTGAAGGCTTAACACGTACTCCATAGATTTTCATTTAAAAATATGTCTATTATTTTTTATTTTGAAATATTCTTAACTTATTAGTTAAATTTTTAAAATTTTTATTAAATGATAAATCTTTTATTAATTTAACAGCATAATTCAAAACGTTATTTTTATTAGTAATTTACTGATTTGACTAACAATTTTTATTATTATAACATACAAGTATCCATCTAGAAAATTTTGATTAGATATAATGATCAATTGATTTACATATGACAAATAACAAAAGATTATATTAATCAAATCAATAAAATATTATCAAAAATAACGTTTTGAACTTGAGGTTATAAAAAGTTGATTTTCAATTGTAAAATTTAAAAGATTGCAAATTTAATTAAAAAAACTAAAATTAAACACTTTAAAATATGTTATTTTTAATTAAAAACAAATCATTTGTGATTTTAATTATTGGAAATTCACAATTATTTCAATGCACATAAGACGTAATATAAAAATAAAATAAGTTACATACAAAAATAAAATTATTATTTTAAAATTTTAAATTAATGTCCTTAATTATATATAAACTCATTTATACCTAACATAATTTCTTTTTACAAGACCTCCTAACTCTTTATTAAGATGTGACCGCGTGTTTGTTTAAGACTACCCCTTTTAAGCAAATGAAATTATTTATATCATTTATGCTATTCTAATTTTGTTCTAATTTCTCTCGCCTATATAAGTATGTAGGCATTACATAAATATATGGATGAGATAAACTATAACAAAATTGGAACAACAAAAATAATAATAGAAGCAATCACGTCCCCTTCTAAGCGATTAACATTAAATAGAAGTCAAACAATAAGCATGTAGTCAACTATGAAACAAATAATGATGATACTGCACAAAAAGTAGCTCAACCTTTTTGACTTGGAACTGAGAGCAAGCCAGCCTATGTAAGCTGGTTGAAATATGGAGTTCATGAGTCACACTTTCTTTTTCATTTAGCCCTGTAACAGAAAGGTTGACATTTTTAATTTGCATTAAAATCAATAAATTAAAAAATAATATTATTAAAATAACATCATCTTAATCACTGCTTAATCGAATTTGAATTGAATTTGTGTATGAAATCTCTTAACAAATATATGCAATCCACCTATGATAATTGGGGCATTTAACATATTAAACAAGAGATAAGACTCAATTTGTTATAAAGTTAACAAATTTGACTCAAATTAAACAGATTTAATCTTTTCAAATTTTTAATTTTTAAATTAAAAATATGCATTTAATTAGGGTTTAATCAAATTTGTGAGCCTGGGTCTGATCAAGTTTTAATCAAATTTGTGAGCCTGGGTCTGATCAAGTTTTAATTCGACCATAAATTTAAATTTGAACTTGCCAATTCGTTGTCATCTTTAATTTTTAATACTTTCACATTTAATTCAAACAATTATTTATGTTAATGGCAAGTTTAACATAAATAAAACTTGTTAGGTAGTAACATGTTGAACTTGTTTTTTTTATAAAGGATAAAAGTTGGATAATTTTGTATTATTTAAGAAATTTTAAAAAATTTTAAACATTTATTAAAAAAATAACATAATTGATAAGAACATCATATATACTAAATCAAATAATTTTTTTAAAAGATGAATTAATTAAATATGACTTAAACTAATAAATTTATTATAATTATCTTAAATTACTAATTTAAGTTGAGTTTAATTGGTTCGTGTTAGATTTAAGAGTTAAGTCAGATTATCATGTAACAACTACAATAATAATAATTCAGTAAAAATTTCACTGAACCGAAAATTATGGGAGATTTAGTAACACAAATATTTATACATAGTTATTAGAGAGGTTATTTATGAAATATAATGTCAATAATATTTAATTAGTTCATATATTATATTTTATCATTAATTTTAATGAGGGGGTTTTTTTAAAAATTAAATTCTATAATCTTTTAAAAAATAAAAATTAAAGAACTTTTCTCAAAAATTTATACAATTTTAGTTGAAGAGCTTGAAACAATTTGTACCTTATCCCTTTGAATTTCCTCCATGATTTAGCTTACTTCTTCTACCATTCAGGATATGATTCCCAGGTTGACCTGCTTCTTCATTTTCATAGATTTTGCAGAACTTTTCATTTCTTTCTCTTTATATGATAACTACGAAAGCTTGCAGGATATGAGCATATCCAAACTTACAGCTGCAGAACAGTGATTTCCCTTTATTAAAATAGAGCTAAATAATGCCCCTCAGGAGAGGATCTTTGAAAGCCAGCTACAATCCTTTGAAAAGAGTCCAACTTCTTTCATAGATGTTTTCACACTTCTTATCTCAACACGGTTTCGATTTGTTTGATTGTATGAAGACAAAAAACGGAGCGTTTGTGCCATATTTGATGATTAGGTTGGCCTTTAGTGGTTCTGTTGTGTGTTAGATGATTAAAAGTAGGTGAGAGTGATCAGGGGCTTGAAGCTGAAGAAACAACGGAGGATAGTCAGATGGAGAAGGTTTATGTTGGTCTTGGAAATGATTTACAAGAAGGGTACAAGACTTTGGATTGGACACTCAAGAAATGGAAATCCAATTCTATCACCGTTGTCATTCTTCATCTGACTCACAATCTTTCCCAGGATTTTGTTTACACCCCATGTAAGCTTGAAGATGATCCAAGTTTTTCTTTGTTTCTGTTAGAACTCAACTGGGGTTTGGGTTCTGTTAATTTACTTTTCTGGTTTCAGTTGGGAAGCTCCCTGCAAGCTCTGTAAGTGAAGAGAAATTGGAAGTTCTTACAAAGTATGAGCAAGAAAAGATGGAAAGGTTACTGAGCAAGTACATAGCTTTCTGTGGACAGGTTTAGGTTCTTTTCTTCTCTGATGATTCACCTTGGAATCAAATGTTTCTGATAGTTTCTGAGGATCTCCATTTTCCTCAAAATTTTTACAGGTAAAGGCTGAAATTAGGAAAGTTGGGAAATCCGATGAGCCCATTCACAAGGTCATAGTAGATTTGATCTCCAGACAAAAGATCAAGAAATTGGTCATGGGACTTGCATTCATGAAGGCTTCTTCGTGGTGAGAACAAGTTTTCTTATCTTCTTCACCGTGTGATCCGACTCATTATTTATCCATGTCTTCCTGTACAGGAGATCAAAGACTGCAACCAGCAGCTTACTGTACATTCAACAGCACAAACCCAATTTCTGTGAATTTTCCATTGTATGGGGAGGGAAGTTGATGTTCCTTAAAGAAGAAAACGATGAAGTACGCATCGAGAACGATCAAGGAGTGCCCATCACAAAGAAGGGTAGTTTCAAGGGTTGGCTGGGAAAGATGTTTGCTGAAAGTTCCAGCAGAAACTCTACTCATGGCCTGGACTCGAGTAGTTCCCAAGATCAATGGCAGAAAAATGCCCAAGAGATTGAAGATTATTTCAAGTACTTAACTTCTTTGAATTTGGATGCAGAAATATGTGAGGAAGAGAAGGATGTCTTCCAAAATAATTCAATGGAGCCTGATTTGCCAGAACTTGATGATTCTACCGTGGTAAGCATTATGAAGATCATCTTATGCAATATGTGGTCATGACACCTTATCTTCGTTGGTAAAATTTTGGTCCTTGTTTTGGCTGAAAGCGTAGCAAGATACTGCTTTATGACTGTTATTACTTATTAGTGTCAGAGTATTAATAATAAAAAAAACATAAATATGTTAAAAAGTTTATAATTAGTAATGTGAACTAAGCCCAATTCTTGTTAACTAGTTCTGCATTCAACTTATATTTTTAAAAAAAATTCTATCATGGTATCAAAGCAAGTTTAGTCTGAATTATTAATTTCCTATTTATCTGTCTGGATATTTAGTCCCAGTTGTCTAGTCTGATTCCTACTGTATTTATTTTAAGTGAAAACTAGATGTCTATTGTACTTGAGAGAGAGTAATTGAATATCCTATATTAACTAAATATGAAAATGTTAAAAGATTTATAAGTGGTAAGAGTCAAGTATCTAAATGATTAATTCTAGTTATTTTGACAATGGTTATCTCAAACTTAATTCTTATTAGTAGACTCTGCACTTTGTCCATATTAAAATTTCTAATATGGTATCAAAGCAGGTTTAATTCGGATTATTAATTTTTCGGTTATCAATCTGAATGTCCAGTCTCAGTAGCCCTATTCGGCTGTCATTGCATTTATTTCAAGTAATAAATGAATATCTAATCTCGGTTGCATTTAAGAGGAAATGTTGAAGTATCTCATATTTATTAAATATAAAAATATTGAAGAGTTTATAAGTAGTAGAGGTCAACTATCTAAATGACTAGTTATAATTATTTTAACAATAATTAACTAAAGCTTTATTCTTGTTAGTATATTCTACACTCTACTCATATTAAAAATTCTAAATTCCAGTAATCGTGAAATACCGATCGAGTTGTACCGCTTGCAACACTAGCATGTCACAGAAAGATTTTTAGATCATTCAATTTCTTCCTGTGCGGCATGTTTCTCTCTCTTTTTCCTGTTTTCTGAATATGGCAATGTTTTGCAATATGTCAGAGTGTTGCTGCAAAAGTCGAATCCATGAAAAGGAAAATAGATGAAGCCCAGAAGATAGTTCAGTTGAAAAAGGAAGAGACAAAGGCCAATGCAGAAAGATCTGCAAAGGCTGAATGGGCCATATCTTTGTGCAATACGCAGGTGATTTCAGCAGCTTAATCTCTGTGCAAACTTGAGCATATTTCACTGAATTCATCTGAAACAGTTCCTAGTTTTGACTTACTGAAATGAATTCCCACGAATTTGGGAAACAAAACATGTTTTTTTAACAAAGCAAATCCCAAGTTCTCGATCCTTTTTTCATTTGTTATGTTCCTGTTGAACTGGAATGACGAATTCATTACAGGTTGAAAAGCTTGACGCGGGGATAAAAGAAGAGACAGCAAGACGCATAGAGATAACCAACCACATAGATTCCGAGAAAGAACAGATTCAGGATATCCTGAGCTATGTTCAAGAAAGCAGGAACAGGCTAACTTACCTTCGTGAACTACAGTTGGAACTCTCTAACAAACTTCAGCTATCAACTGTGACAAGATCACACATGGAGACTGAACTAGAGAAGGCAGTGATTGCAAGAGCTGAAATGGTTCGGGAAATTGAGGAGTTGCGGAGGCAGAGAGACGTCATTCAGCGCAGAATCGAGTTCTGCAAGGAGAAGGATGCCATTGGAATGGCCACCAAATTGAGTGAACAGAGTTGCTCTTATAGAGATTACAGTGCAGAAGATATCAGGCTAGCAACAGATGATTTTTCTGAGATACTGAGATTGAAATCAGGGGGTGATTGGACTAATGTTTATCGAGGACGCATCAATAGTACAACAGTTGCTATCAAAATACTCCCTTCTGAAAGTCAGCTGTCCCCTGAAGATTTTCTAACCAAGGTAACATAAAAACATGATCTTATCAAAGTAAGAGGTTCTAGCGTTACCATCTTCAAACCGATCATTGAACTATTTAACTTTTATCCGATGTTGTAGATGAAGATTCTGAACAGCATTCGTCACCCACATTTGATATGCATGATTGGCTTCTGCTCGGAGATAAAGTGCACTGTTTTCGAGTACATGCAAAATGGGAGCTTAAGAGATATATTATTTTCCGCACAAGGGAGCCTTAAGAAGGTAAATCGATCCCTCCCATGGCATGCTCGGTTACGTATAGCCCACGAAGTAGCCTCCGGCCTCGCATACCTCCACTCAGCTCAGCCAAAACCTCTAATCCATGGCCACCTGACTGCCGGCAACATCCTTCTGGACCGAAACCTGGTTTCTAAGATTAGTGGATTCAGCTTAAAGCCGGACTCTGATGTCTGTGACGAGCGACCCGATATTCGTGCACTTGGGGCCATACTTCTCAACCTTTTGACGGGAAGGAACTGGCTCGGATTGGTGGAGGAGGCGGTGTCGAAGGACCGGACTGCCCTGGTTAGAGTTTTGGATAAGAAGGCTGGACGGTGGCCGATAGAACTGGCGGAGGAGCTTGTAGAAGTGGCGATGAAGTGCATGGCAGTCCACGGCGAATATAACACAGAGATGAGGGTGGGGAGAGTGGTTGTGAAGCTTGATGAGTTAAGGAGAAAGGGTGATGAGGTAGTCGCCAATGATGGGAATCAGGTAGCTGAAGATGAAAATTTTGTGGCTGAAGAAAACTCCATTGAAGCTCCAAGCATCTTTATGTGTCCCATACTTCAGGTTAATTCAACTCAGTCTCAACCATACTCAGTTTTGAAAGACTTTGACCCTGAATCTGAAATTTGCAGAAATTTTGAATTTTAACTTGAACCCAAAATTTGAGGACTTGACCTGAAATTGAAATTTATCGAACTTTCAAATTTTGACTCAAACGGATTAAGCTGAAGCTTTTCGATCTAAATTAAAAGTTGATCAAACTTCGAATAAGATCAAATCTATGGAAAAAAAATTTGGGTTGAGCTTGTATTTAGTACTAACCTTATGTTATGCTGTGATGGTTGCAGGATGTGATGAAAGATCCATATTTAGCAGCGGATGGATTTTCATACGAGTTGGAAGCCATAGATGCATGGTTGAAGATGGGGAGAGACACATCACCTATGACCAACTTAAAGCTCAAGCACAAATCCCTCACTCCTAATCACACACTTCGATTCCTCATTCAAGACTGGCAAACTAAGAAGTCTAATGTACCTGCATAACAGACTCATTCATTATTGGCTGTTTAGTTCTCTGTTAGAATTCATTATTGTAGGTTAATAATTAATTTCTTTATTATTTTTTTCAGTTTGCATTACTTTAATACAATTGAGTTTGACATATGCAAGTATTGACAGAAAACAAGCTCATTCAATGAGATTGGCACGTCAAACTAAACAAAAGTCGGAGTATTCAAACTCGATTAGGCTCATACTGGGACTAGAACTTACAAAAACCACAAATACATTTTATGGGAAAGAATGTTTTGAATATTACAACATTCAATGTATGCATAAATAACATATTTGGCTGAGTTACAATTGAAGATGAGCTAGTTTATGCATCATCTCCAGCAATCATGGACCAAACTTCAAATATAGTGGCGTATAAGCTGCACAAAGTGCTTCTATTCATCTTCTACCCTCTCAACCTGAAACCTAACATCAAGCAAGCAAACATCTTGAGCAGTAGAAGAACTTGGCAACCTTTTCAGGTAGGGAATAATCTGCATGGAGATCCGGATCAGTTGCCATGTCCTCAGCACGAGACCATATATATACTCCCCTTTCCTGCCGACTACCAGGGACCGTGTTGTCGAGCACAAACGCAATCAACAGTGTAACCACCATGTTCATTGACAAAAGTGCATTCATTGCAAAATCAAACTGACACAAAAAACAAAGAAAATCGTCATAAGCTCTTCAATATCAAGCTGGAAAAGGAAAGTAGCTGAGTTCCGTAACTGAAGAACTGAGTAGCAGAAGATATTGTCCTGTTTACAAGTTCACTGATTAGTAAAAAGTCGGCAGTGGCGTACTTGTTTACTGCTGGAGTGAACCGGCCCGTCTGATGCTGCCCCATAGGATAGAAAATAACTTGGTAGGATCAAGCTAGATTCAGGTTGATACTGCTGAAAATATGCAGGAATCGATAAACCAAGGAAGAGAGAAACACCAACTATCGTTATGTTCCTAAAACTTGCCGTTTGAGTGTACTGCAAAGTTGAGAGACCCAATGCCACAGTAAGGCCCCATATGAAGCAAAGAATAGCAGCAGCCAAGGCTTGTGGTATTGAAGCGAGAATGGCACCAATTTTCCCTATTAAAACAAGTAAATCTATTACAAGCTAACACCAAAAACTGAGAGCACTAAATGCATTAGTCATTGAGTACTGAAGCCAGACGATCAATCAGGAGATATCCAGTTTTTATCAAATTACGGAAACTTATGCGGCAAATTACAATCTCAAAAGTAGAGTACGGCTTTCACATTTCTGTGTTTAGCTTAAATGTGTGAATTAGTTGTCCGATGAAGTTTGTGACAAGATACATTTTAGGGATGTCTTAGACATCCTTTGAGATCTAGCATTAACTTCATCGAAAGAAGACGAAGTGCAAGTTTCCATGTGAACAGCCAAGGTGAATCATCTAGCATTGATCTAATTCAGTGTCCAAGTATCAGAAACAACAGTAGTCTACAAGCATGGTCCAACCTAGACAGAGTTTCAAGGTATTTACCTATGAAAGAGAAAAAGATCAAAAAGACTGCTCCAAGTTCGACAACTCTTCGACTGGCCACCTTTGTTACGTTGATGGTGTGGGCATTCTCCGTTAAGGTTGTTGAGCCAGTACCTGAACCCCAAAGTCCAGCCAAAATACTGCAGAAGCCTTCAAGTGCAATTCCTCTGCTTACAATTCCTGGAGTTGGAGGCTTTGAATTCACCAGCAAGGATGTAGAATGATATGTCCCAACCTGGTATGCAATTACAACTTTTGTAGGTCATATTTGTCGTACTATATTTATTCTCCTACATGGAATAATATCCACGGTTTCGTAGATCATGCAAATGTTAACTCTGGGTTGTTCAATGGCTTCATGAAAAGTAAAGCCACAGGTCTTCATCATACTATTTTATTTGTTGCTTTAACTGATGTAGGAATAGTTTAACTCTGCCATAATCACCAAAAAGATTTTGCAGGAGGTGCTTGCAGGACTTTTACTCACTATCAACCAATAGACAACTCAAAATTAACTCAGTTCTCTCTGCTTCATTTATTTACTTGCCGTCATAGTTACTTGTATGGGACTATATATACAATTATGAAGCACCTAGTGCCCAATAGTGGAACAGGAATTAAACTCGGGGGGTAAATTCCTGGGTGACTGTAAAGCTGCTAAGATTTATATCCTAATAGAACAAATCAAATTTGCCATGGTACATGAACTTGACTTACTGAATCCACAGAAGCAACCAGAGAGACGATTATCATGATCAAGGAAGTTCTTAGATGGAAGATGGGGATACCCCATTGTAAAGGGTAGGGAATTCTGACCCAGGCTGCTGTTTTCCAAGCATTGGAAACATCAGTTCTGCAGTGTTGCATGGTATAGGCATGCTTTCTGCATTGGTCCACCAATATGTTTGAACTAGGTATGCCAGGGCTGCAACCTTTGAAATTGTATGCTCCACCAGCTGTCAAAAAGAATGCATATATCCAGATGATCATAACACTGAAAGGGACCTGCAATGACAAAAATAATTCAAGCAAGAAGTTGCCAACAAAATTAGCAGCATTCAACTTAGTAATTGTATGCAACTACGTATAGTAGCATCAGTTGAAGTTTAGAAAAGTATTAAAGAGAAATAAAAGGTGAACAAAAAGAAAAGACATAGCAAGCTAGAAAACATACTGCATAAATTCGGAAAATGCGATGGCCAAAGATAGATATTCCTCGAAGGTACTGAAAAAGGCAATATGAGTACACAAATAAGTTTTGTGAACAGTTTCTTTGCCACTAGTAATGACATACAAGAAAAGGAATAGCAGAAATTTACATCATCTGCAAAACTTTCGTTACACACTGGAAAAGATAACATATATAATAAACGCATAGACCAGTACAGTACTAAAGATATATATTTGAATTGTTTTTCACCATAAAGAACATAACTTACCAGAGAGAAAATGAGAACCAACAGTATCAAAGGAATGCTAATTTCCACACAACTTCCAGCTTGGGGGAAACCGTAGCTTAGAAATGCTAAACCTACTGCTGTAACAGTTGGTGCAACCACCACAGGATTTATTAATCTGTAATGCAATGTTTTCCAACAAAGAAGTATCAGACAACTTTCTCAAATGTAAATAAAAATGTGAATGGCTTGCGTATAAAATATTGTTAATTTTTAATGACTAGCCTTCAGCATATGAAAATTGAAGACCTTATAAGTTAAAATACAGACTTTAAAGTGCGGAAGTAATTAATCATTCTCAGCTGTTTAATTTGAAAGTAAAGGAATATAGAAGGGATCATAACATATTCTCATTTCAAACAATATCAGACATTGATATTCAGGTTGATTAAAAAAATATATGTACTTATTTATGGGAAAAAGGAAAAACGTAGATTCATGGCAAGCAATGAACACTTCAACCAACTACTAAAATGAAGAAGCTACTTCTCCACTTACCTTAGTAACAAGGACATTAAACCACTAAATCCCAATAAGCTTTGAAATATCGAACCAATAATTATAGCCCCTTGAAGTTCCCGCATTATGTGCCTAAATTTCTACAAATAAAAGAAGTCTGCAATTAACACAAAGACTAAGCTTACTACCCAAAACAAAGAACAGCTAATAATATCCTGCAACTGTAGCCATTAGTCTAGACTTCAATGGAACACATACAGCAAAATGATTGTCACTACTCATTCTCAACTCTCGTTCAATCACAAGTTTACCCCGTACTATTTTGAATTTTCTTTTATGATCATTTATGTTCTGTTAATAAAAGGTTTGCAAGCTATTTGGACTTTTAAAATGACATTACTGGTAAAACTTGACAAAGTACAGATATATCACATGCAAAGTCTTCCTGCTAAAGACTTACGTGTTCCGTCAGATTCCGATATTCATGAGCATTAATAATGACCAATGCTGGCGTCAAATACACAAACGAGCTCCCTTGAACTAAGGGCAGTCGACTACCAAAGTATGAATTCAGTATTGTTGTAATGCCAGACACCAGAAGCATTGTAGAAATAACTGTAGCCGTATCTTTCTGAAACATTCATGCTCATAAAGGCTCAGTCAATAGACATTGGCAACATATGGAGGAGTTACTAATGAGAGGTAGTACTTACATCAGTGCCACCCATAGCTGGTACGATGATTAGGGGAATGAAAACTAACGAACCAGCCAAAGATAAATAGTGCTGTAAGCCATAGAATATAAGTGGCACTGCAGTGAGAATACAAATTAGTGACAATCACGTAGAAGAATAATCCCACCAATCAGGAATCAGTGAGTCCCGAGTTCATACGCAGATTTAAAAATCCAAGTTCTTGCTTTGTGAGAAAGTTATTTAAGCATATTTGACTATCTACTGCTATGTATGGATGTCAGACTTCTTATATGTGTGACACAACATTAAATTTGTGTCCAGAATAGGTAAGGGCGACAAAACTATCCAATAACTATTTCAAGTTTCAGTTGAGGACACACATTGGCTTTCAGAAAATGGCATTTAAATCTCCACGGTTAATAATCCTTTACTAACATCAAATACTACACCATCCGCACGTTCTGTAAACTAGTCATTTTTACCAACTTCTGCTTTTGCTATGGCGCACCCTAATAACTAAAAAGGTGAAATAATAACTAAAGAGCGAAAGAAATTTGTAGAATGCACTAACCAAAACCAGGATTATCTCGCAATCCATATCTCATTCCACTTTGCCTGTGCCACCATCCATCAACAGGCTCCTCCCCACCTGGAAAGAATTCAATCCCAACATCCCTCCCCTCGTTTCCTTCCTCCTTCTTCGGTTCCAAAGCCGGATTTGTTGCTGGTAATTGATTTCCATTTTCGTTTGCTATTGCATTCGTATCAGCACTCCCATTTACGTGCTGTTGAACTCTATTTCCATTTCCATTCAACTGTGTTCTCTTTTCCTCAACTTTAGATCCCGATACAGGCTCATCTCCAATTCTCCTTTTATTGCTCTCATCCCTCAACCCCAAACCCTTCTCATCTCTCCCAGTTCTCAACCCATTTCTAGAGCCAGGAACATAGCTCGAGTCCTGTTCAATCTCGGTGGCTCTGCCAGGCCTAGTCCGACCCAGAACCGGGTCAATCTCAATCTTTGGTGACGACCCGCCATTGTTCTGTTGGTCAGTACCCTTCTCCAAGTCAAAACCAGCGCCGATATCAAACTTCCCACTGGTGCTTGTGGCAGTTTCACTAGAGAAAGTGGACACAAAGCCAGTTCTTTTGGCCCAAGATCGCAGGTCTCTAGGATTGTGGTCAGATTTCGGCACAAAAGGCTCAATCTTCGGCAGCATAGAGCCAAGCTTTAGCTTACTGTTACCTCTTTCTCTCTTCTTCTCGGACTTCCCCAACAAATCTGAGCTCGACCCAGGTTCCATTGCAGCTTTTTCTTAAATAAATAATCACTCTTTAGCTAGATAACCACCAACAGAACAGAATCAACAGCCCACACCGTAAAAAAGCCAAAAAAAAAGAAAGAAAGAAAAGGAGAGAACTTTATAAGTAGAAGCAAAGAAAAGATAGGAGTGGTAATGGAGATGTGTCACTCACTAAGAAGGTGAAGGAATGATTCACACCTTTGCTTAGTGAATGATAGCGAACATAACATCAAATTATAATGGGCATTACTAAGTGGGAGAGTGAAGCTACTGAAGTCATGTTCCCACCTCTTCAACTGTTTCTCGCTGCCGCTAGCTAGTTGCTGTCAACACTCGGCAATCATAATTATTGAAAATGACTACAATGCCCTCGTTTTTGGCCGTTGCTATAGACACAACACAAGTGGGAAAACCTTGTCAGGAAAAGAAAATTCATAACCGTAATCAGGAAAATATTACATGTAGATGTTATTCATATTTTTTTTTCAATATTACTCTGTCTTATTTTATCTTATAAAATTTTAATTATTTATTTTGTGAGACTTATGCGAAATCTACGTAGGATCTATATAGAACTCATATAAATAAACGGTTGAAATTTATTGGATACAATAAAACACTATAATATTAAACAAGAGATTTAAACTCTATCTCTTCAAATTCTGCGTCAGTGATGACTTGGATTTCTTCGATTCTAAGTATGTCTATGCTGATTAAGTGGCTGTAATGAGAAGCCTACGTGGCTTGGGTCAATAACTAAAGTTGGAAATTATTTTTATATCAATTTAATATATATAAAGTAAGATTTTAATATATACAATAATTCATAACTTACTTATTCATTTAATTATTAAATGATGGTTTAAATCAATTTTTTGAAAGGAGATAAGGGAGAAATGGGAAGATGGGTTTGGACTTTTGGTAGCTTCTACGTCCCTTTCAAAAGATAAGAAAGGCAAAGTAGTGTTTGGTAGGAAATGTGTACTTTTGAAGTTAGTACAACGACTTAATCAAGATGTAACATAATTTAAAATTGATGAATTAAATTCCATTTGATCAAGTTTTAATTCAAATTTTATGATTTTTATTTGATTAATTATGAAAAAGTAATTAAATTTGTAAAAATTATTGGACTAAATGAGATTTAAAAATGGAGATAAGAGTATGCAATCTTCAAGTAAAAGGAATCCTGCAAAAAGGTAGAAATGTACAGCTGGGTTGCTGGAAATCCAAGTAACCTTTGCTTTCTCCACCAAGTGGTGAACTAGGTAAAGCTCTCAATAATGACTCCACTACTACCAGCAACCTATCAGTTCAATACCAGTAGTTGGCAATTGATTTCCAAGAAGATTGCTTGAAAAGTTCAGTTCTTTAGCCTAATTATTTCAACCCCACTCCTAATCAAATTATTATCCTTCAAGTTGAAGATTAGGGAAATCATTATATACATGAAATGACACTAACAACCAGGAAAATTGGATCCTTGGGACTCTGATCTTTAATTCCTTTGGAACTAGAACTAACGTCAAGTCTTCAAACCAGAAGTTTCACTGGGAAAAGAAGGTGAAGTACAGGAGATTTGAGTGAAGATCATACTACATTCATGATTTGTCAAGAAATCTATGTTTTAAAGAATCTTGAAGCCACTTACTGACCAGCAAAACACAGAATACATAAAACATGAAAAGGGATGCAAGAAATGAAGCTGTAGTTTTTTTTTAAACCACAAAAGGGAAACTTGCTGCAGACCATGTACATAGACAAACGAAAAGATAAAACAGTTCGCAAATGGCTGAAATACTCTCTGCTGTTTTATAATTGCCTGTAGGCATCTACATTGATCCAGAAAAGAAAAGGACTATCTGTTCAATATTAAACGAGAAACAAGAAGCTGTGGCTTCTACAAAGAAAACAATTACAAACAAAAAATGAATATGAACTTGCTCACAAATGTAGAGACAACGAAGGAACAATGGTTTACTTACATAGGTCCTGATTTGAAGTCATTGTACTTTTTATGCAGCGCTGGCTGCACACGGGAGAAGAATGAATGTCTCTGCTTCTTTGGCTTTACACCAAAAATAAATGAGTGCAAGGGAACATGAGACCGGGTCTCCGAGTGCTGTAACTGGACAGGTTGATTGCTCCTTTGTCCAGAAAGCTTGTATTCTTCGTTCACCTTTGCCAAAGTTCTATCAAGTTCAAGCTTGAGAGCTGTTACATGATCCAACCCTGCTTGCAATTCATCTGCTACCTTATTATTCTCTTGTTTCATGTTTAAAACCTCACCTTGAAACTTTGCAGCTTGATGGGTTGTAAACTTAAAATCGTCATATTCAGCACTTTCCTTTAGAGCAGCTTTTATCTCCTCTTGAATGTCACAAAGGGATGTGAATCTACTCTGCAATTCATCTTTCAGCAATGCACTTTTCTCTAACCAGACTGTTAGTTCAGCTTGTATTTCTCTGAGGTGTTTGTATATTGGCTTTGCATCGGATTTGGTAAAATATCTTCCAGCACTACTCCCATCAAGCTTCTTTCGCTTATCATCAAGCTTTGATAGCTCAGACTGTAAATCTTTGATTTCAGTTCCAAATTTCTGTATCTGGTGATATGTAGCACTGAACCTTAACCAGAAATCCAAGTTCTCCTCTAAAACTTCATCAATGTGTGACCTAAATCTTTGTTCAATCTCAGATGGACATTCTGGCAGGTTCATTAGAATTGCCTCAATATCGTCTTCCTCTTCCATTGTTGGTTCCTCAGATTCACAAGGCTCTCCAATGCCTGCTTGGAGAAGGCTGAGCTTCTGACGTAAGAATTGAATCTGCTCATCCTTCTTTGCATTAGCAGTCTTCAATTCTCTTAACTGTAACGTGGTATTGAAGAGGCTATCTCCATTACTCTGCTCTGCTTCGGCAAGCTTCTTCTTGGCTTCCTTGTAATTACGAAGTACAGTTGTATACTCAGTCAGCAGAACTTTCTCTCTATTTTCCATACCATTCGTGAACAAATCCTTCCAGTCTGGTTCATCATCCTTCCTTTTTCTCTGAGCTTGAGTATCATCAACCTTTTCCTCTATTATGAGGTTGCCAGTGCTGGATTGGAATGGGCCAACACTTTCTCCATCACTTTTGCTGGTTCTTGGGTCCTCCATTTCTACCTCTTCATCTTTTGTTCTGCTATCTGTAGTCTCTCTGAAATCAAGATCTTTTTGTTTTTCTTGCTCTCCAGGCAAACCAACTTCAACAGCATAGTTCTCTTCTTTCTGTAGAGAATCTGAAATCCTGACCTCCTGTGGTTCCTTAAAACTTTCTCCAGGAATTGCATCTTCCTGTTCTTGATATTTATTTTCTGAAAATGAAAGGCACAATCAAATCACTAAGGCAGTTACACACAAAAGATGAAAAGAAAAGAAGGTTAAATCTTTATCCACAATTTGTTTTTGTCCAACTAAATTTACCTAAAATATTGAGCTCTGTTTCTGGTGTCACGTCCGCCAGTTCCTTTACGTCATTAGGAGCAGCTTCAGTCTGTTGACATTCAAAATTAACTAAAGAATCTCCATATGTATTGGACATTTCCTGGGATTCAAGCTCAACAGTAGGACCTCCTTGTCCTTTGGCATCTTGTTGGGATTCAAGTTGAGTTAAATAGCCTGAAATCTTGGACTCTGCTTCTGAATTCACTCTCTCTGACTGATCTGAGTTGGCGTTAGGGGCAACTACTTCTTCATGATTTCTGTTATCTTCTTGTGATTCAAACGCAGCCGGAGAACCTTTTTCTCTTTTAGAAGCTTCTTGTGATTCATAATTAATTGAAGAACCTTCTTGTCCTTTAGACTCTTCTCGGCATTGAAGTTGAACTACAGAACCTTCTCGTTGTTTGGACCCTTCTTGAGATTCAAATTCAACTAGAAATTCCTTTTCCATTTGCTTTGTTATGTCAAGCTCCTCATCCGGCTTCAAGTTATACATCTTACCAGAGAGATGATCAAGATTACAGTGAGCCTCGGTAAAATGAGTTTGAAGATTGTTATTCTGCTCTTCAACACTCTTGTTTAAGTCCTGAAGTCCAAGCAACTTTTCCTCCATTTCTCTCAACTTGATGCTCATCTCATTTTTGTCATTCATTAATGTTGTCTTGTCATCTTCCAAGGTTTGAATCTGAGATTGAAGCTCGTCTGTTTCCGATCTTAATCTCTTTGTAAGAGCTGTCTGTGATGAAATTGCAGATTCCAAACTAATAACCTTGTTAACAAGCTCGTCAATCTTCTCTGCAAGTTCTGCCACCGTAAGAGGAGAATTAAATCCAACATCAAAGTGCTCCTTAATCTTCTCCTGTAACATCTCCAAATCCTTTCTAGCTCGTGTACTAACATTTGGTTCTTGATCTGAGCTTTTCAACTCTTCTACTACTTTCTCAGGTTCATCTTTGGTTTGCAGCTTCTCAGGGTCAATGACCTGACCATTTAAGAAGACATCCTTGAGTGACTTCAACTTCTCTCGTGCATGGCTAATTCTTTCCCGTTCTACTACTGCTTCTTTTGCAGATGTTGCTTGTTTCTCTCGCAAATGAGCCAGTGTCTCCTGGCAGGATTTCAAGGCTGCTGATGCCATCAACGTTCGAGCTTCATCATCTTCAATGATAATACCAGCACCAAATTCATCTTGCAAGGCACACACCTTCTCTTGCAATTCTTTTATTTCCTGTTCGATTTCCCAGTACTTAGCTACCCCACTCTCATAAGAACTCTTTACAAATTCTTTTTCCGTTTGCAGAGATAGAATTTCCTTCTGAAGCTTGTCAATCCGCTGAAGTCCCTCGGCTTTACTTAAACCAGACTTAAACACCTGAACTGATGGAGTTATTCCTTTCATTGACTTTCTAGGTTGCAGTTTCTTTGCAGCTGATGTGATGGCGCCTCTGAAATCTTTGGGAATCTTTGGGACCTTAGGTATGTTTCCTTTAGACATTTCTGGGGGTTTCTTTGATACTTTGGGTGAAGGTTCGTCTTCGTCTTCTTCCATTGCAAACTGAACTTGCTCTGGAAAAACGTAAGCAATGGTGTTGTTGGCATTTTGTAGCTCCGTTGAGATATGGTCATATCGTTCAGCTAAGGCTCTATAAGCACGATAAGATTCTTCCACAAAGCTTATCAACTCTGGCCTTTTTTTATAGTACATCTCTGCCCTTTTGGCAAAGGAGTCTCCATCCTCTTCTATGAGTTTGAGCATGTAGTGAACCTTTTCTTCCATATCTGCAATCGTCATCCATATTAGTTATATTCCAAAAGCAGTGAAACAAATAGAGCTTTTCTGGTACCAAAAACTCCCTACTTTATCCATTCTCACACATTCTTCAGTGATCCATAGATTTTCTCGTTCTATTAAATCAATATCAATAAATCATTAATACCTCAACAAAGCTGAACTTTTCTATTAAGAAGAAAAAAAAACCTTCATTTCTACCATTGTTGTGGCAAGCAAGATATGGAATAAAATTTTACAGAACGAAGAAGGTCATCTTTACAGGAAGCTTAATCCAGTCATATGGTTCAAACCCTTACGTAATAGTAAGTACCGACCCAGAATAGGAAGGTTGAAATGATTTGATGGCAATAGAGAGATCCAAGAAAGTTTGGATTATATTGGTCCTGGGATAGACTTATCTTGGAGCTGATGATTACACATGCTCATAGCTTAAAACTATAGGAAATTTTGGTTTACATTGGCCAGATATGGTAATGAGTTACCAAGCTCAGTTATTCTGATCAAGATCTTCTCATATATGTCTTTACCAAAAACCAGAAAAGGGAAAACACCAAAAACGAAAAACAAACGAAAGAGGTGAATCTTACCTTGAAGGTTTTGCTCCAGCCATTTGGATTGCTTTGTTCTGATGTGGCTTGCCCACCACCATGAATAGGCATTGCTTGCAGCTCTCTGCAACATAATTTCTTTTTGCTGCTTAAACTTTCCTCCTCAACTGTTCTTCACCCTTTGCTTCTATGTTAGGAACATGAACGTCCAACTCCTTTTTGTGTTGACCAAGAAACATGCAACCCCCTCTGTTTCTGTCAGCCTCTTCAACATGGGAATACAAGACATGGAAGCCAACACCCTTTTTTGGGATTAAGAAACAGAGAGAGAGATTGACAGAATATCAGGAATCCAAGTTGAAGAAAAAGAAAAGAAAACTCTGACAAGAAACGTGCACAAAGAAAGGAATGTGTGCATGTGTTGTGATGTTACTTTATAAAAAAAACACTAATTATAGGATCATGGATGAGAGCAATTGTCGCCTGGATCCACTGTCGGAAGATAATTTCTTTAGGTAATTTCTTTTACTCTCTGAACTTCTGTATCAAAATGAGCACTACCCGAAGAAATTATCACCTAGAAAGAATGGAACTTGCAATAGGTTCTTGTTCATGCCATGAACAATAAGAACATCTCCCGATTCAATAAAAAGACCTTGACAGCTTTTAGTGTTGCTTTTTTTGGTACAGGGTGTGCAGGGAACCTTCTTCTTTTAGCTTACTTTTTGTAAAAATCAAGACTTTATTGTTAAAAGCAATAGTTCATGTTCAAGCAATCAGGCAGCCTGTCACGGCGTTACCGCCCAAAAAGGGTTGGAATCATAAAGTCAAGCCCAAAAATCATCACTTAACCCAAATTCAAGTCCAATTAGGTCTAATTTAGTCAATTGATTTTGAATTGGACCAACCCAATATCTAATTATGAGTGAGCCCCAAAAATAAATTTTTGTCTAACGGAACTTTGGATTTATTTTGAGTTTTTGACAGAACTAGTTCTGCGTATTGCTGCAGATACAAAGACAGCTAGTTGATCAATCACTATCTTCTAACAACACAACCACATGTGATCACCAGCAAGCATGTAACAAACTTCCTGCTGTCCATCTCCCACAAACTCACCCCTCATTCACAGGAAATGTCAACATCCTTCTTGTTCCTGGATACTGATTTAGTTAGACAAAGCTTTAACAAACTCATCATAACTCACAATTCATTTCCCTGGACAATGAGACTCATCACAAGTCACAATCCTTTTCCTGTATATGAGAAAACGAATCATTTCCACAATTCAAATCAAGAAACAGAAGTATGCTGAATGTCCACTGTGATTCTTAAAAGCAAACCTACCGTACAGGATAGTTCTAATAAATGACAGGTGAACCTTACAACCTAAGTGATCTCCAGATAAAGTTTTAGTAGTAGAACGAAAAAGAAAACTACTCAACACTAACTACATATTTTACACATATTCACAAGATCATTATTTACAATGAAGATCGTCTAGTAGATCAGATTTCTATTCATAAGGTCCTGACTATCAAAACATGACTCCTGCTGATGTTTTTCTGGTGCACACATCGGGCAAGCTTGAATTGTTTTCTGCACATGACGGCCACTTAAACCCGAGAAGCTGATTCGTATTCGGCATTCTTGTTCTTTTTTTTTTCAATTCATTGATTCTTTTCTTTCCCTTATTCTAATTCGGATCGGCGTCACATATCAGTCTTGATAAGTACCATAAACGAAGAACTATTCAGGCTAGAATCTTTCTGAGAATTGGCAGCCAGCTGAAGGACTCGAACCCTGAAGAGAAGAAAGCCACTCCATATAGTTCTTTCCCCCTGCTCACACCAAAGTTTAAAAGAATGAATCAGACAAGTATGGAGATCTAATGGTAACAGCAAAGGGTCGAATTCTCCAACCATGTAAGTGTAACAACATAACCTCGGAATCCACCGTTCAACAACATTGCAAGGGGAGATTCTTGGTAAAGAAGGAGCTTTAAACTTGTAAAAGCCATATAGAGAAGCTCATTACAGGCTGGTTACGAGGATAATTCAACCTACTGATCTAATCAACTTAGTTGCTTACAACCACACACACCGGAAAGAACAACAAGCCGAAAGGATTTTAATCATAGGGAATAATCTCTCCATGCACTTTAACCGTGATTTTCGCAATCAAGTAGGATCTGAAAGGCCTTAAGAAAACGTGTTTTCGGGCATAAGTTGTAAAAGTATAGCAGAATAACACTGTTAGTATGATTAGCTAACATTTGGAACTAATCATACAAACGGTTGACCAAAATAATATTCCAAAAGGGTCATCACAATCATCACGGAACAGAGTATCCGCGTCCTAAAGGTTAAAACTTTAAACCACAGTAAGAATAATAAGAAGCAAAACCAAATCAAAAGCAGGACAAAAATAGGAAGGAGAAGTCAATAAAATGAATATTACTCTCTTACCAGCAGAAAAATCATTTGGTAAACTGTTGATGACAGTCAAAAGCTGGTTATTTGAAACCACAACCAACTGTTTGCAACTTGGCCGGTAACAAGGAACCAGCACTGCAAAGCCATCGTCATTCTCATCATCATCGCTCTTGAATTCAGGTCCATGAGGCTCCACCCACCCTATGGACCAATCTGGGCCATCGGATTCTGATCCTGCTGGCAAGTAAACTTCACCATCTGATGACTCCAAAACAGCATCTACATATCTCTTATCAATCTTCCTCTGTTCCCTACTCTGCCATTTCCTCTTCACCTTTTTGTGTTTTTTAGGAAATTTAACACGATCGGGCTCTCTCTGTCCAAAGCCCCAATCAGGAGAAGCATTTAAAGAGGACCCATTTGAGACAGACTCCCTCTCCTTTTCACCCCATAACCACCTTGAAAACCGATTCATTTCTTGATTTGCAATTTGCAAAGTAGCTCCTAACTTTTGCAGCAGTTACTGGATTAGGAAGTGATCGATTATAATCAATAAATTATTTAAAAAATAGTTGAACTCCTCTGTTAAACTCACCAAAATCACTCCCAAATTATGGAGAACAAAGAAAATAAAAGACCTTTTTTTGTGAAAAACAGCTAAAGCAACATTAATGGAAACAAAAAGGCTTCTTTACAGATTTCTCAAAAAACAATTCACCCCACATAAACGTCCAATAATGAATCAGTAGTTAGGACAAAGATAAACTCTTTTAGTTACTCAAAGCCACCATCAACAAGGAACTAAAAACCCATCAAAATAGAAATAAAACACAATGAAAAATTGGGTATCAGATATTAAGAGAAATAATCCCAAAGGTCAAAACTTTTCCCTTGTTTCAAAGAGAATATCGACTGAAGCCCCAAAAATTTTGCATCGCTAGTCCAAAAATCACGCGACTCAAGATCAAAGCAATCCCAATTCTTGCTTCCCCAAACCCCCCGGAATATCCTTTTCGGAAAGGGTAACTGAGTTCCGTTGATCCTAAACGACCAAACCACCGTATTATCACAAACCCATGAGAAAAAGGCCAAAACTTTTCACCGGAAAATCGCAAAAATTAGTTTCAAAGTCAAAACCTTGAACACAAGGAAAGAATCCTACAGAAGAAGTGTATAAGACTCTCCCTCCCTCTCTCTCTCTGTCTCTCTCCCTCCTCTCCTCCTCTCCTCCCACTTCCTCTCTCTGCTGCGAAACAAACTGATAGAGCAGAGCCTTAAGTCTTCTTCTTCATTTGAAGAGCAGAGTCTTTGCGTCTTCATATACAAGTCTACATAGTTTAATATTATTTTTATCGATTTAGTTAATCTAGACAATTATTTGATCTAACGAGGTTGATCAGACGGTTGATGTTCCTCAGGGACGCGTTACCGAGTTGACAAGAAATTTAATTTTTCACTCAACTTATTATTTGCATCAATCATGGATCATATCGTAGTGATCATCGGCCGTTGATCTTGTGGAGAAGTGCACAGGAAGTACCGTCCAAAGAAGCTGATGGTTTCGCTGCATATCCAATCATTTGTTAGTGTGCGGTTCGTGTTAGTGACACGTGTAAAATAGGTCAGCCTGTAGTTTATTTAACTGAAACTGGTAGCAGTAATCGGATACAACTGGCTGTATCTTACTTAAATATCATCCTTCTCTTGGTAGTTAAATAAACCCAAAGCTAAATCATTGGGTTGGATAAGTAAATTTGTACTTATCCGCATAACAAATAGAAATTAGTCTTTTGCGTGTGAGTGGAAGAAATTCAATTTCATTGGTCAAAGAATTATTAAATTAAACAATTAATTTGATTTTAATAATTAATAGTAATCTCTTATGTAAAATGATTTATGAAATAAATGTTAACTCTACTAAAATCTTCACATTTAATACTTTTTTATAATAAATGATTTAAAAATTATTCGAAAGTTAAATTAATATGACAAGAAATTTAAAGTTTAAAAAGTTCAACCAATATTAAACTTTTACAAAATCGATTAAAGATTAAATAACATTTAAAAATTTAAAATCATATTAAAAGAGAATGTCTTTCATTTAAAGTTTAATTAAAAAGATATACTATTAAATAAAAATTAATTAATTTTTAAAAATTGATTAATTTTTAAAAATCAATTGATTAATTAATAAACTGATCAATATTTAACAAGAAGGATTATTAAAATAAATCGAAATAAAAAACTAATTTGTTCAAAATTTTGATAGTTGAATTAAGTGAATCGGTTCAATTTTTTATTTATAAAAATTAATGAACTAACTCTAAATAAAAATGAAAATTTAAAATATAATTATTTAAGAAAATGTTAAATAGTACAATATCTAACATTATTGTTTGTATTATTATTATTATTATTATTATTATTATTATTATTATTATTATTATCTTTTTACTGAGTTTATTACTAGTTGTTGTTTTATCATTATTATTATTATTAGTAATAGTAGTATTATTTATTTTTATTATTATTATCCTTATATATTTATTGTAATTTTATTTACTTAAATATTTTGAGTGTCATCTTAACTTATTTAATCTTTTAACATGTATCACTATTTTTTTGTCACATCTGTACGTAAATTTTCTAAAAAAAAACTTTTTTATTATATAAGAGTAAGGTTACATACTATCAGATTTCTCCATATCTCACTTTATTGCGAAAGTTCAGACTATATGTGATGACGATGAAGAGAACAATATCTAATTAAATTGAATATATATTATATTGAAATATTTTGTTTATAGAAACGAGTGTTTGTTTTTATCTTATTTAACAAGCCACTAGAAATTAGAAACTTCAAACATCTTCCACTGTTTTAGGGTTGAATTATTCCAGTGAAAAATCAAAACGTGTAATGAGCTTACTCTACTTGTTTCGTAGAGAAACAAGGCCGCAGAAAATATCTCTCTTTCTTTGGAGTTTTTAATGTAGGAACTTCCAAAGTCTAAGGGTCAAAAATGTCGGACCTCTCAATTTCTCCTTCTATCTTCCAGTGAGCCTTCCTTTTGCGGCTTCAATTAATTTGCACGTTCTAATCCCATAAATAAATATTCGTACTCTTTTGCTGTTTCCTCTTCATTCCCTTCATAAAGAGACCATTGGTCTCATTAGTCAGTAGTCAACATAAAAAATTAGGATAATTATAAAAATAATCTTAAACTTTGTTTAATCTTAAAGTATAAATAAAATTTTAAAAAATATTAAATTATTCAAATTTCAATTTTTAATTTTTAACAAAAATAATATTATGTTAAGTTTTACATTAACATAGATAAAGTGATGAGTCACAACAAATTATTATTTACGATACGTATTATTTAACATCGGCCAGTATGGTATGAAATATACGTCGTATTGCACTCACTAGAAAAACCATCCTTCAAAAGTTTAGGCCTTTGAATTATTTTAATTTAATATCAAATAATATTTAAGAATAAGTTTATAAACTTAACAATCTTCCGAGTGGATGAATTATACTAATTATCTAATTAATTTCTAATATAGAAAATAATACCAAGCGAATTAAAATTCTATAATAACATTAAATTTAGGAATTTATCTAAAATGATGTTATTTTAAACAATTTATTTCTTAAATTTTAATTAAATGATATTATTTAAAAATAAGTACATATTAATCTAACTAATTTCTAATATAGAAAATAATGCCAAGCGAATCAAAATTCTATAATAACATTAAATTTAGGATTTTTTCTAAAATGATATTATTTTAAATAATTTATTTCATAAATTTAAAATTAAAATGATATTATTTAAATATATATACAAATTGTTTGACACATTGGACCTCAAATTGATCTTTTAAAATGATATTATTTAAAAATATAATATAGATCGTTTGAATCGTTAGACCTCAAATTGATCTTTTATACTTAAATCTGACCTAAGATTTAGATTTAAGATTTAGATTAATCGAACCTGACTCATAAAATTTGAATCCAATGACTCTGGCCCTCCTGATTGAAATGGCAGCTAAAGTATACAGTTTGTGGAACAAAAAGAGAACAGTAAGGAAAATTATGATATATGATCCACTTGTCATAGAAGGCGACAATAAAAACCAAAGACAGTGACAGGGAGGCTTAAAGGTGAGGTAATGCAACGCCAACTTGCACTGGGCGTGAGGCTAGCTTGTTCAACTTTTCATCCTCCGTCCACTTGAGCCACCTGCATGTGCCAGGAACAAGCTAACAGCCAAAGTCCAAGTTTAGATCTCGTTAATTGCTTCATGCTTCAGCAAAAAGATTGGCTACTGAGTCCTGCCAATGACCTGTTGATGATTTGTTTTTTTCTTTTTAAATATGTCATTGTCGATTGGTGAATAAAAGGAGAAATGGGTTGATCTGTCTGAAGACAATATCAACGGGTATGGAATTATCAATCCTTTGGAAGGACGCGGTTGGTAAAAGAACTAGGTCAAATTCATACTATTCAAAATTTGATCAATCCTTAATAAACCTAAATAAATCAAATTCATATTATTATCTTTCATTTATATTTTATATTTATCGTATTTCAATTATTATTATTTTATCATTATATATTTTTCATGTAATCTCTTTGTTGCGAATTATTGGACCTTTTCAGTATTATCAAAACTTTTATTAGTTTGTTATGTTGATGTAAAATGAAATCATTTTAATTAATTATTCATTAAAATGATTTTATTTATTAAATATGATTAAAATAATATAATTTTACTTTATTCAAATTATTTTTTAATCCAAACTTAACTTGAAATGTAATCAACTAAAATTGAATCCCTTGATTTTAATATAAAATTAAGAATAATTAATATAATAATTTTATAATAAAAATAAAATAAACACGTGGTTAGTTGTTAAATTGACCAAATCAAATCATAAGATTACAATAAACATGGTTATCGTTACATGTGTATGGGCGGCTTTGACAATGGTAATTTGTTATTAAACTAGTTTATCTTTGTTATCTCTTTGGTTATTCCCGTTTTAATCATCCTTGATATATCAAAAGACACCCTCACGTTGCGTTCGACTGATGTCGCCGTCGGTGGAAATAGGTAAATAAGGTATAAAATTTGTCTGACTCGCAATATTTGGCTGCTGACATGTCCTATTTTTCTTTTGACTCCTGAGTACAAGAAATTTTTTTGTTCATTCCAAATCTGTGGTACAATCTTATAAGATTTTTTATCCTCGTCTTTAAAACAAAACACATAAATAACTTTCAAAAATACACATTCTCCCACATAAGCAATTTATATTTTTAATTATATTATTAAATTCATTATTATTATTATTATTATTAATTATTGTTGTTATTATTATCATTTGGTTCAGCCGGATTCTGGCCGAACGGTGCGTTGCCGTTTGGATCCATGAGGTGGCAACCTTCTGCGATGTTCTTCGACGCGAATATACCTGCAAAACAAGGAAGGCTGGTCGAGGGTT
>JANTPM010000246.1:3585272-3595448 GCA_025434745.1 Erythroxylum divaricatum | reverse complement strand
GCTGAAAAAGGAGTATGGACTTTAAGCGTAAGACTTGATCTTTGATGAGCAGAGCGATAGGCCCACGGGCCGTCTTGACTGGATCCGGGCCCAGCATGGTCGACCTGACCATCATTATTTATTATTATTATAAATTTTGAATTATTTATTTATTTATTATTATTATTAACTATTAATTTTATTATATGAAATTAATTATCTTATTATCATTATTATTATTATTCATTATTCATTATTATTATTTATTTTATTATCATTATTATACAAATTTAATTTTCTTATTGTTATTGTGATTATTAAATTCCTCATTATTATTAATTTTCTTCATCTTCATCTTCTTCTATTATTATTATTATTATACACAATTAATTTCTTACTGTTATTGTTATTCTTATTATTATTTGTTAACTTTTTAATTAACACAAATAATTTGTTTTAAATTAATCAATGAATTATATATTTTCAATCATATTATATTGCAGGAGTACTTTAATGAATGACACTGTTTTTTATGTTATATCAATTGCAACTAAATACATTTCTGTCGTCGAGACGAATATAGTTTTATCTGTTTTGTCCATCAAAACTAAACATTTCATTATCTCCAATTTTTATTCTGTTCTGTCTCTAAATTTTTGTTTCATTCCCTCTCTACATATAGGAGACAGTAACCATGCGAAGCTTTACGGTCTGCATTTATCTCATAAATATGAATCTCATTTGAAAATCAATTATATTTAATTAATGATTTAATTCTAATAATCATACGTGGACTGTATGGTTGGTACCTGAAAACGATCTCTCTGTTTCCTTTTCCTCCGGCGAAAATGGATGCTCCAATCTGGCAGGATCAGACTTGGGATCGCAAGTTCTTTATCCGTCCCGTTTGAAGAATCGATTACTTACATATTTAATTACATAAAAAAAAATTACACACATGGTAATAATCGTGTTCATCGTTATCTTATAAAATCAAATTATAAGATAACAACGAACATGGTTTATTTCATACGTCTACGGGCATGGGCGGCTATGACGATAAAGATTCGTTATTAAACTTATCTTTAACTCCTTGATTATTCCTGTTTTCGTCATCCTTAATCTATCAAAACTTATATTTGATAATGACTTCATGAGGGAGACTATGTAGGAGACGATTGGGTAGGGTTTGGCCATTTGGAATTAAAGATGGTAATGTTTCAATCCTTATCAATTTTCTAAAAATGTAACTAATTTAAGCTAATCTTAAAAATCTTGAAATCACCAATTTCATTAATTTTTTGATAATTTTTGTGTTAAACTTAAAATTGATAGTCAATTTTCGTAAATTAATTTCTTCTTATAAATTAAAAAAATAATTAAATTTTATTTAATATTCTTTTTAAATTAAATATTAATTTTTAATAAGAGATGACGATTTTTAAATTATTTTTAAAAATTTTTAATTTTATTCAATCTTTAATCATAAATCTTATCGATTTGATCCCAACTTATTTTATAAATATGATTTGGATTAATTTTGTAAATTTGAATTAAATTTAGATTCTATCTCATATTCAAGTAAATTTGGATTAGGTCAAGCTTATTTTAAAATTTATTGATCAAGTTTGATAAGAAAATGACTAGTTATTGGTCACCACATTCAAGTATCAAGCCATGGGAGTTCTACAGATGTTTGTTAGCACATGCAGATCAGATTGGTGGGATTAATGATTTTATTATAATAATCACATGTTGATCATATGGTTGGTACTTGAAAATGATCTCTCTCTAACAAAAATGGCTGCTCCAATCTTGCAGGATCAGATTTGGAATTTGGCAGTTTTAATTGTTTGGGAATCACAAGTTATCTATCCATCCCATTTAAACTTGAATGATTAACTTTTGACTAATCTTTTTACATGTGATGATAAGTAATTTGAATTTTAAACAATCTTATGGATAAAATTTCCAATAATCAATATTATGATTTTTTTTATTTGATAATGATTAAAATACTGTCTATATGTCTTACATATTTTTGAAAATTAATAATTTTTATTAACTTTAAGGAGTTTGATTTATAAATAATCTTATGAATGAAGTCTACATTTAAAAAATACATATGAAAATTTTAATAACTGATTTATGAATATTGTAGATAATGAATTATACCTGAGTTTTAAAATAAATATAACTTTTTAAATTGAACATATAGATTATTACGTTTAAAATTTTCTTGATACATTAGACCTAATCCAATTTATTGGGGTAATAAAAAAGTGATGTTTAACTATTCTCCATATCAAATTTTAGATATAAAGACGTCAAACAGATTATTAAATTCAGAATTAATTATATATATAATTTTAATAAGAAATTTTTAAATTTTAGTTCAATTGAAACTTTTAAAACTTCGAATTGGCTTATTTGAATTTAACTAGACTTAAGTTTGAGCGTGTCAAAAATTTATCAGGCTTAAGTGTGACCTGACTCAATCTTATCATTACATAAGAATAACAATAATGAAAATAACAACAATAACAACAACAACAATTCAATGAAAATTTGTTGATACACAAGTCTAGAGAAGTTCAATATCATGAATGTTTATCTCTCATATGAAAAAATATATGAGAATGTTTATCTCTCATATGAAAAAATATATGAGAAAATATATGTGCACATATATTTAAATAATAATAATTAAAAATAGACATAGAAATAGAAATAGAAATAGAAGTAGACATTACTAATAATAATAATAATAATAACAATAAATAATGCTTTATTAATTTGTAATTAAATTGAAGTTTGATGTTAAAATTTACCAATGGAAACAACTTTGGGCCCAGATGAGCCTGTACTACTCTCCATTCCGTAACCCAACTACCATGCTAACGGCTAATTGGATTTCTAAAGCAATCCCTTTTGTACAGTTAACGCCGTTTACGTTGCCATCCAACAATTTCAAATCCAAATAACCCCTCGTCCCCAACGGCTAACTTTCATAAGCCACTTTCTCAATTCAATTTTCCCTTATTCTCTCTGTTCTTTTCTTGTTGAATCTGAAGGGATTTGTACGAAAACCATCGCAGATGGAAAAGATTTGATCTTTTTAACAGGTACGTTTCCGGGTCGCTCTTCTTTCGTCATGTTGTTGTTTGGTTGCCGAGAAAATGCATGAAAAGAAACCAAGAGAAAAGGGAAGAAAATTTTGAAAATCTTCTCAAACGCTCAGTTGGAGAACTCTTCTTTTGTTTTGTAATACTTTCATGTTAATTAAACACTAAGGAAGTTATTAGTTACTGTGATGACAAACGCCGTGGCCGCTGTAAAATTTAGGAAAAGTTTTTTCATACCATGAAGTCTTTTTCTTTTGCTTTCCACTACTTTCATGGATTTTGTTGTTTCGTTAATTACTTTGAATATCTTCGTTTTCTAGGGCTTTACCTATTATTTTTTTAAACTTCTGATATTACTTGTCTGTTTAGTCTAAGGTTTTATGGGTTAATAAAAAGTAGGATTAGGAACCATAGTTTGACGCGAGATTCTCAAGATAAGAATGCAGTTGCAAATACTTTAAGTTTACAAGATTGTAATGGTCATCCTGAAATTTGCCCCAGTTGCTTTAGATGGTATTGTTCAAGTTGCATTCTTGGATTAAATTTTTCACAAGGCTCTTCTTCATCACAAATATGAAACTCTCAATCCGTTATATACATCAGAAACAAAAGCCGCATTTTCTACGGAGCATAAGAACATTTTCAATTTTGTATTATCTTAGAAAATTCTTTGTTTTAAATTTGATGCTGCATTTTATGTTTTAGTTACCAAAATATGCCACAATGTTCATTTTGATGATCATTTTACATTGCAAACAGGTGTTCTTTCGTCAGTTTACACTCAGAAGGAAGGAAATGGAGAGGATCTGTGAAGAGTTAGACGAGGCTAAACTCGAGATAGAGAGGCTCAAGGCACACCTGAAAGGCAAAGTAGATTTATCTGAAAATTTAAGGAAAGCTTGCAATGAACAACTCATCAAGTTAGAAGAAGCGACTTCGAAAATTGATAAGCAGTCCCAAGAACTTAATGAAAAGGCAGAGGAAATCTTTGTGCTGAAGCAAAAGTATGAGGATGTCCAGTTCAGATTGAATGAAAAAGAGTCCACAGTTAGGCGTCTAAGCACTGCAACTGATAAGCTTAGGGTTGATTGTGAGGAGAATTGCAGAAAATGGGAGGAGGAAAAAAGAGGATTGGTGCTGGCTTTGGATGATGCGAATGAGAAAAGCATTGATCAAGAGCAAAAGATCAATGTGCTTATGGCAGAGAATGAAGGTCTAAAAGGACTTTTGTCGGCTTCTCAAAAGAAGTGTTCAGAAGCAGAAAAGAAAGCAAGAGCACCCAAAGAACTGAGAGAAAGAGATGACATGCTTATCAAGTTAGAGGAAGAGAGCAGGAAGGTTGAGGATAAGCTAAAATGGAAGAAAGAGCAATTTAAACATCTAGAAGAGGCACATGAAAAGCTACGTGAACAGTTCAGACAAAGCAAGAAAGAATGGGAGCGTGAAAAGTCTACATTGATTGATGAAGTTTGTTCACTGCAGACAAGCTTCGATTCTCAGACCAGAATTTCAGAAGACCTTGGTAACCGGTTGGAAATGTGCAACCAAGCCTTAGCTCATGAAGAAACTCGGAGGAAATATCTGGAAGTGGAAGTTTCTGAATTTAAAGCACGTTTTGAGAATGTTTTAACCGAGTGTGAGCAAGCCAAGTCACAAATTGAATGCTTGACCGCTCAGAGAGACAAAGAAATTGCAGCTCTGAGACATGCATTAGCCACAAAGGAGACGTTTTACAGAGAAAATGAATACCGAGTTGGAAAGCTAGAGCAGGAGAATCAAGAACTGCTTGCAAGCATTAGAGAACTCCAGGAAACTCGGATTCAGGAAGTGGGGAGCTCTTCTTCTGTTGCAAAACTTCGAAACAAGCTTAAACGTGTGGAGCAGATGCACAGAGATTGTTCTGCAAATCTTAAAGCTAAAGACGCTGAGTGGAGCTCACAACTGGAAAACTTAACCATAGAACTAAATCAATACAGATCTAAACTAGAGCTTAAAGAAGAAGAAGTGGAAGGGCTCAAAATGGAAGTGGAGAACTGTCATTTTGAGATAATGCAGTTGAAGCTGCAGAATGAGGAGGCTTCTGTAATGTCATTGGTGTTGAAATCTGGAATAGCCGAGTCCCATTTAAATCTTAGAGAAGTCGAGACTAAGAAAAGTGTCTCCGACAAGGAAAAAGATGAAAGTATTTCTCTCTTGATGAAGCAGCTGGAAATGAAGAATATTGCTCTGGCTAAAGCTCAAACGTGTGCCGATGATGAACGTCATAAAGCTGCATCTTTATTAAAGAGAATTGAGTCCTTGATTCTCATTGAAGAGCAGCAAATCCTACTTCAGAAGGAGCTTGAAAGGTACAAGGACATGGTTAAGGAATCATCCAGCTATCAAGTTCGGTTCAAGGAACAGTCTTTGCAAACGGAAACTGACCTGAAAGATAAACTTCAAGCCGCTTGCGATGCCCTAGACATGGCTAATTCAGTGTTGGCTAAAGAACGAGAGAAGGTTATATCTTTGTCGAGGAGGATCGAGTCCTTGAGTTCCATTGAAGAGAAGCAGCTCATGATGCAAGGAGAGCTTGAGAGCTGTAGAAAAATGATCGAGGAATCATCCAAGCATCAACTTTACTTGGAAGAGCGAGCTTTGCAAATTGAGAATGAGTCAAAGGAGAAACTTAGAGAAGTATGTGATGCGTTAACCTTAGCTAATTCCGAGTTGTCTCAACAACATGAGAAATCATCCTCTTTATCTGAGAGGGTTGAGTCCCTAGATATGATTGAAGAACAAAGGCTATTGCTGCAGAAAGAGCTACACAACTACAAGAAACTGCTTGAAGAATCATCTAAAAACCAACTTCTCTTACAGAAGAAGGCTCTGCAAACAGAAACAGAATTGAAGGAGAAGCTTAAAAAAGCTTGTGATGCATTGGAAACAGCAAAATCTGAACTGGCTAAAGAACGGGAAACGGCAGCATCTTATTTGAGCAGGGTTGAGAATTCTAGTATCATGGAACAGGAGCAGCTCGAGATGCAGAAAGAACTCGACATGTGCAGGGAAATGCTTGAGGAATCATACAAGTGCCAAGTTCGCTTGGAAGAGGAAGCATTGCTCAGAGAAAATAACTCTAAACGGGAAATTCAGGAATTGCACAAGGCTTTAGACAATCTCAACTCCGATTTGGCAGCCAAAGTTTGTGAAGAGCATGCATTTGAATTTGAATTGTGGATATGGAAATCTATAGCTGAACGCTTTAAAGATGACCTTGAAGAAAGTCAGTCACTTCGTAAAGAATTAGAAGCTTCTCTTATTGCACAAGTAGAAGTTGGAGAAACATTCAAGCTGGAAAGGGATAATCTTTCCCGTATGTTAGAAACACAGGACATCGGAACAGAAAATCTGCAGCGACATGTCTCATTATATGAGGAAGAACTTAAAACAAGAGAGTCAGAGAAGGAGAGCTTTCTGCAAATGATGATAGAGAAGGACAAATCGTTAGAGGATCTTCAGAAGGAGATTGAGTGGCTAGAACAAGACTCATTGAGAAGAGAAATTGAAGGTTTAATTTCCTTTCAAACAGGAGCAGAAAGAACATTTGAGCTCGAAAAGGAGAAACTAATCCAGCTTATTGAAAAGAGAGACCAAAGAATAGACGAACTCTTGCAGCTTCAGCTCACAGGGGAGCAGGCGCAGATCAGTTTGCTCCAGGAGAACTTGGAGAAGATTGTGGCTGCTGAGATTCTGACACAACTAGAAGTTGAGGAGAAGAAGTTGATGATTAAGGAGCTGGAGGGTGATGTCCACTCTCTACAGCAGAAACTCGAACTTCAAGGAAGATCCCTGTCTCAATCAGAACAAAAAGCATTACAGATTGAAACTGAACTAGGCGCAAAACAGATAGAAATGAAGAACTTGATCAATGTAATGGAGGCAAAGCTGAGATCTTCGGAAGCTTTAGTTGATGAGCTTGAGGCCGAGAAAGCATCTTTAGTTGGAGATGTGAGGAAATTGTCATCAGAGAATGAGAACTTGTTGGGTTTTGTTGCTGGAATAGGTGACAGGATCAGTCAGATCTCTGAAGAAGACACGCAACTGATGGGAATCCTGGAAAAGATTGTGCATTCTCCTGGAAACATGAATCCTTACAACATGTCATCTTCTACAAAGAGTGTTCAGGCGATTTCCAAAGAGAGATCACCATTCAGAGAACTCAACTAGTTGCCACAAAGTAAAAGGTGGTCTAGTTGCTATTTAGACTAACTTAACACAGGTTCTTCCTGATTTCATCGCTACCACACCATTTTTTAAGCATGGTTTTGCAGCTTCTTTGTATATTATGCGTGTACAAGCATTGTACTGATTGGATTGTTACAATTTGCCATTAGTACATATCTCCTTTCCTATTCTTTTGCGCACCTTATATTTGTACTTCTTAAGACGCAACTTTATCTCTAATTAATTAAAAAGTTATTTCAAATAGTAGTTTATAATAAATTATCATAATTATTTTATAACTGTATTATTACGAAAGTTTACGTACTGTAATTTAAAACACACATTTCAATTATTAAGTGACCGTTTTACTGCAATAGTTTAACCTATTGTGTGAAATCAACTTAATTAATTTTATATATTCAGTAACGCACCATCTCAAATGAAAGTTCTTTTAGACTTGAAATTTGCACAGGCTCATTCTATCTTGTATTGAATTATAAGTAGATAGTAAGATTTGAACTCTCGACCACTTAGTCACAAAAACTCTAATATTATATTAAGTGACCATTTCATTACAATAATTTAAGTTGTTGTATAAGGTCAACTTAATTAGTTTTATATATTTACTAACACCAGTGATTAATGAAGAATAATACTCTTTTACTGCAATTTATTCTTTTTCTAAATAATATTCTTATATTGTATTCACTATTTATAAACACAAATCGAAATTATTTTTAATATTTAAAATTTAAATTCTATTGAAATTCAAGTTTTTAATTAAAATTTGGGTTAAGATGTTGATTAGCAGGTCTGATCCAGTCTGGAGACTCAAGCTTTTTTCATTTCGACCCGAATTCGGCCCGACAAGACCGGGCCTACTGGATGTTAAATGTCCAATATCAAAACGACATCGGAGATTTGAGGAGATACGTCGGACAGTTCTTGGTCTTAAATTGTCGCCTGTGACGTGGCAATCCTACGTGGCGATACCACGACCTATAGCATTCAAAACGCACCGTACGAGCCCCCAAAGTGTAGAAATCAACGCTGCCTGAAATTCTGCGTTTATACTTTTCCGAGTCCTCCCTGTTAACTTTGTGCGCTTTCCTGTTTGTAATCAGTTTGATCTTGAATATAAGTGAGTATGAAGTACAGATTTTTCTTTTTAGTTTCAAATTTTCCGATACTATTCGCATCCCTACATGTTAATTTATGGTAGTTCTTGATTTTCCCTAGGCTATTTTTGTTTGATTCCATTTGATTTCACTGGAAACTTTTGTTTCTTTGCATGCTCAGGGTTTCGGTTCTGGGTGGGGGAAGTTTCTATCTTTTCGATTTGTGAACTTGATTGATTGAGGATGTTTCTGGGCTTTGAGCTTACAAGAGAAAGTTGTTTCCTTTCCGAGCTTGTCAATTAGAATGTTGAAGAAAATTAGATGTGGTTAGATAGTGTTGTGGAGATTTGATTCTGATAATATGATTCTTAATCATTAGATAATCGCAGTTTTCTTTCTGTAAAGGTTTGGGGCCTTAATGAGTATGAGAAGTCTTTGGATAATCAGGGATGAATTTTCCTTCATTAATTTGAAGTGCTGATGATGCTATTCTGTTCTTGTGTTTTTCTTTTTATCCAAGGCCTTCTTTTTCTTATGCATTGCTTTCCTTTAATTTTGTGTAATTGATAGATGAATTAATGTGCTTTTTGATATTAAGGTTTTAATTATTTTGATTAGCTTTATTATACTGTTGGCTGGATATCATGCTTTTCTATTTTAGTTCTGATTCAATTACCTAAATCTTTTTTCCAGTATTCAGGAATCTGAACCGTCTAACTGCAATTTGGTCTTTTTGTCAACATCTGCTTCTCAACCTTATCAATTGCGGCTTAAATTATGTTTTGATCTGACTCCACTGGTGAGCATCAATTTGGCAATGGCTCTTAGTGGTTCCTTGCAACTGTCCCATGATTTGGGACTTTGCAAGAACCATGACGTGAAACTTTGTGGCAGCCACAGATGCAACAGAAATTTTCTGGTACTACATATTTTTTTCTTTGCACTTCCTTTTATGAGACCTTTCACTTTTCAGTGTCTTTAGCTTTTCCTTTTTGGTTGAATCCTGAAGTGCTATGTTTGTCTTCAGAGTGTAATGAGAATGCGCAAGTTGCCTTTACTGAGTACCAGACTCTCGTCACACTGTGCGGTAATTATTTTAGTTTGTGTTTGGATTTAACTCTTCTTTCAGTGAAAATGTGTTTATATCATGAATTCATTGTATGTTACATTAACCTAAATGTTCATGCAAACATGTGTTTTGTCCATAGATTACATTTTCATTTTGTACTGTTTATTCTCTTGCTTTCCTCCAGAATCTTTCAACTTATGTATAATATTCCCAGAAAACATCTTTTCTTTAATTTTTTTCACTATACTTTTTTCAAACTTTCTTTAAATATATTGCTTTTCGTGTTTTTATTTTGTCGCTAGCTTTAGAAGGGGTCTATAATGTAACTGAGTTTTAGTTAAATATGTGTTGACCAACCATTATGAATTCTTAGTAAGTGTTGTGATTATTCAGTCAACAAGATGCTGCAATTTAAACCAAAGCTTCTTGTCACTACTTTTTTAGCACAAGCCAAACTTTTTTGTTCAATTCAACCTTTTATGTTGTTACTGCTATTATGCTGGTCTTTTAGGGCCTGTTTGGTTAGATATTAATTAATGGAATGGAATGAAATGAAACAGAACGAAATGGTTTATAATGGAATGAAATATAATTTAGTGAAAAGTTGTTTGGGAGGGATGGAAGGGTTCATAATGTAATGTAGTGAAATGTTATTTGTAAGATGGATGAAATGGAATGT
>JANTPM010000246.1:3562939-3573681 GCA_025434745.1 Erythroxylum divaricatum | reverse complement strand
GAAGCTAACCCAGAAAGCAGTTGATCACATGGAGCACAACGACAACGTTCAGTCCAGCCAGAATCCGGCTGAACCACTATCTAAATTGCTGAGCTTGTTTTGTACTGCTAACTAGAGGATAAAATATACTTTACGGGATATATATTTAAGCCAAGCATTATTGATACTATTAAATTATGGGGGCAAGAGGTCTAAATAGGTCTTGACATGACTTGTGAGGTCTAAATAGGGACTTATCCTCCCTTTTTGAATTAGGATTATAAGGGGGAATGCCTCTTATGAATAGGTTACTAATTTTAGCTTTGCAACACCACTCATTGCCACTGATAAGCATCTTTACTTTGGCTTGAATCTAAGCCATTTATTTGTGTGGGTCCGATATAAATGAATGGCTTGAATCTAATGAAACAGAGTAGGTATACAAAAATGAGGATAGAAGATTTCAGGCCCAAGATTGACATTCAAGAAGAGGACGAGGTATTTAATTGAAAGTAAGTCCCACTTTCATTTAAATGCTGAGACCTACTTTTATTTTAAAAATTCTCACATGACGGGTCTCACTTTTAAACAATGTTTATAAAAAAAATTTCACGCTGTTAGTGCTCAAAGTTCATTTTGAACGTTTTATAAACATTAGGATTCATTTTGAATACTCTGAAATGTTTGAGTCCAATTCAAATGTCATTATGAACGTTAGGGGTTGTTTTGCTCTTTTGGTTTTATTCGGTTTTGACAAAGCAGTTAAAGAAAGTTTGTATAATCAGCTTACAATCAGGAGCACAAGGAATGAAGCGTTTGAAGGGCTGTTGAAGCTGTGTAAGTTGCAACTTGAAACTATTGAATCCTGTATTTTTTCGTGGTCTGAATTGATTGGTTTGCCTATAATGTTGCTGCCTAATGGTTTCAGAACATTTGTGGCGTTACCTGCACCAAAGAGTTTATAATTCCACATTTCCTGAGGTTCGTGTTCACGTTCTTTTTGGCCATGGATCTGAACATCAAATAAAGGTAAAGAGTATACAATATTTTTGGGTATGCTTACTGCAGCAATGTTTCCTAATCAACTGCAGACGCTTCTTTAGTATTTTGCCAGTGATACTGTCAAGAAATCAATCTTCCCAAGCTTGTGGAGATGACAATGTCTTGTTCAGATTAGAGTAACCATTTTGAAATTTACATCAATGTCTGATTCCTTTGTGATAATATGATTTGTTCATCATT
Organism: Erythroxylum divaricatum; assembly: GCA_025434745.1. Classification (NCBI taxonomy): domain Eukaryota; kingdom Viridiplantae; phylum Streptophyta; class Magnoliopsida; order Malpighiales; family Erythroxylaceae; genus Erythroxylum; species Erythroxylum divaricatum. Next base: position 3,572,460 of record JANTPM010000246.1, on the reverse strand, counting down.
TTGTTGTTTCTTTCTGGGATAAAGGAATCTGCTAATGTAACTGGAAATTGAAGATGCCTTCCAACAAATTGTTCAACAAGCCAATCAAGTACATGCTCATGGACAATTTGAAGCTTCGGTTAGAAATGCCAATAACTGAAGCAAAGCCCTTTTCTGTTTGCTCACTCACAAGTTAAAAGACTTGATGAGCAGTTATTGTTTCATCAGTACTCTTTCGCAAAACATTGCTACTAACTAACAGCTTTATCCATATGCTACCCCAATTCTCAAGGACTATGTCTAGCAAATGCAACATACATGAAGACAAGAGCAACAATCCTAATAGATTCACTATAATTTACAGACGAAAAGTCTGCATAGCATAATGCAACACTCATAACAAATCCACTGATAATTTACAGACGCAAAGTCTGCATTTGAGAAGCCAAATTACTAACTTAGCATCCTTGAAGAATTCCATCTCTTGCTGTAAGTAGGGAAGCAGTATTTTGATTTTCAGTATAATCGAAGGGGTGATCTTCCTCCACAATCTTTACTTCATCTCTCCTACCATTCAGAAGTGGATTGTCTTCTTCCGTAGAAGTCCATCCATGAAAATCTTCCCTGACAGGAGTAATGTTTTCCTTGGAACTTCTTCCTGATATCTTCATCTCAGTATTGCTAAAACTATCCCAAGATTGTAGATCCTCTCTTTTCTTGCCAGACTTGGAACTACCATTCTCAAAATTGTGCTGCGAGGTCTCAACTTTTTGGACAAAATTTGCTTCATCTGGGGTGAGTTGATTTTCCTGACAATTGTGCTCATTAAACTGAGTGTTACTTCTTCCAAATGTCCCACGTGATGATTCTTGGAGAATGCCTTGTGCTGATGAAGACCTGTGGGCAAAGCTTCCAAATCCTTGAATCCCTCTAGTTAGCTTTCTAGCTTTCTCCCTTTCCTCTTTCAGAAGTGGTCCTTTCTCAAGCAGTTTCATTATTTTTTCTGATTTCTTTCTTAACGCAAGGCCCCAGTTGAATCTGCACATCCATTTAAGACATCTTATGACAGAAAACAGAACTTAAAGGTAAAGTAAATGCGATTATTCGATAATACAAGAAAAGAAACAGGAAGGCACAGTTACAAAATTCCTGACCCTTTCTCATCTACATACTGAAAGCTATCCATTTCTCTGATAACATCTCTGTCAATCTGGAACTCCCCTGCCGCACTCTCAGGTCCATGAGTCAACATGTGTTCTAGTACAATAAGGGAGTTGTAAGAAACCCTCCAATTCTTTCTATCAAATCTTGAGAATCTGATATAACATAAAAAGAAAAGAAAATACAATACATAAACATCCAATACCTTGGTAAGTGATAGAAAACACACATACAGAGTAAAGCAGCCGCGATCAGAAGAATCATAGAACCAGAAATGACAAACCTCTTGTGCAGAATCTCCACAATCCTCCAATAGTCATCAAGTTCGAAAGCAGCCCGCGAAATGGATCCCAGAATACGTGTGTCTGGTGCCCACGTATTCCCATTTGTAGCTTCTTCAGTCAACCTTCACATATTAAATCAAGCCACGTCGAGGAACATAACTCAGATCATAAACCACAAGCCGTAGATTTCCATGTTGGAGACAGAACATACACCAGACATCAAGTTTAAATCTTTTAGACCCGAAAGTTACAAAATAAAAAAAAAAATTATCAGAAAACTCACAGTTCTGCAGGTGTAACATCTGTGAGAGCCAGTCTAGCGCTCTTGATCTTTTCCTTGAGAAAGAACGAAGCTTGCTTCTTGAAATCACGGAAAGAAATGGTACCCGTGCTGTTGTTGTTACTGTTGTTCCTGCTTAAGGTAGACATGTTTGAAAAGATTTGTGAGATGAAGAAAGAGTCGAAGTCTAGAAAAGCGAGAGGAGCAAAATCTTGTCTTTGAAAATTTTCAAGCTCGGATTTTTTTCCACATTATCAAATTAAAAGCAAAGCCCAACTAATCCACACACCACGCCACGATATGTGGTATGTATGACAAAGCATAAGTCGACCAATTTAACAACTACTAGGCTCCTCCTGTTACGTCAATAGTAATTGAAGGTGACACAAAATAGTAGAGTAATGTCACAAGGACAAGGTTAGACACAGTCAACCAAACTATGGCATATGAAAGTTTCAAGTTTTCGTTTATTTTTGTTAAGATTTGCAATGAAACAGTTACATAGTTCAATTCAACGGCGATAAATTCAACATCTTCTTGGTTACACCGAAGCTTTTATCGGAGCAACTGAGCAAGAACGTGAATCAACATCTGATCTCACGAGTACGGACGTCGTGCGGCCAGCCAAAGGCGTTGTTTGAATTTGAATTTCTATATTCTGCTTCTATCTCTGGCTCCACTCTTGGATTCACTATTTCCAGTTTTAAGCAGAAATCCTTCTTTACAAATTGTTTCTTACCTTTCTTCTTTTTGTCTACTTTTTATTATTAGCTTTTACTACTCCCTTCTATTCAAAATAAAAATCGTTTTAAAAATTTGCACATTTATTAAAAAAATTAGTGAAATATTTAATATATTTTTATTAATTATATGTTGAATTGTCTTTAAGATATAATCTGTATAATTAAGATGTAAGAGAAACTAACGAGTAATTTTGAAAATAAATTTATAAGTATGCATGAAAAATTATGAACAATACTTATTTTAAATTCTTAGTTACGTTGTTTCTAATAATAGAAAGGAATTTGTCATTTAATGGCCTATTTGAAGCAAGTACTTTGACTAGGGTGTCAAATAAATTAACAAACCCCACCTTCTCTTTATCTTCTTTAATTCTGTTATTTATGAATTTATTTTCAATAGAAAACACATTTGCGAGAATTTAGAAGATGGAAAATTAAAACACAAAATTTAATTTAATGCGGTGAAGATATAAAAGGAGAAAAAGAGCATCATCTGTGTTTTTGTTTAATCTCATAGGTTATTTTTGGTTAGACGCAAAGTTTTTAATAAAATGGATTAAAATGAAATGATTTATTACGAAATGAAATATAAATAGATGTAATATTAAAAAATTATTGTTTGAAAATGATGGAAGAATTTATAATATAATATTGTAGAATATTGTTTAGATGAAGAGTTTATAATATAATATAATTTAAGGTTGTTTATTATTTTACATTCTACTTTAAATTTTCTAAAATAGAGATTTTTTATTTTTTATTATTTTAAATAAAATAAGATGTAATATAAAACTGTGATTTTCTATCTAATATGTAAACCATTCTCTTAATATTATATTATTTCGTTTCATTAATAAACCATAGAAAAATTGAAGTCTAGTCGCCGGTGTTGAGTAAGAGCTTCAAAAATCAAAATGACGTGTGTGGTCCAACAATAAAAATAAAATAATTGGCAGAATTAATGGTAGGAAGTTGACAATTTCTTCAGAGGTGGTGGATTAGTTAAGGTCCTAGCGCTATGCCGCCACTTTTTACTTTTTTTAGTTATTTATGAGATATTTTAAGTAAATTTTAATTATAAAAAATATCTTTAAATTATTTATATTTAAATTAATTTTTGCTCAAATTAAATAAATTTCTTATAAAAAATAAAATTTTAAACGATTACGTATATAAAAAAGCTTGGAACTTACATCGTAAAAACGACCCGCTCGCTGCGCTTGTAAAATAGAGTACTAGTTCATCCCCGCAACTGCCGAAACCTAATCGCCTGCCACTGACCAAAAGACATGTCGTTTTCCGTGTCAATTGCTGGCCAACGGCCTTGAATAACCACTTGGACGGTTTTTTTTTTAATTTTTCTATTATACAATTTTGTAATATTATTTATAAAGTATATGAAAACAAATAATTAAATAATATTTTAAAATAAATAATATATAAAAAGACTATAGTTGTCACATTTGTATCACTTTTATTATCACATTTATATGCGGATATACCGAAAATAACATTTTTATTAGGTAAGGATAACTGATAAGATTGTATATTATTATATTTTTTAAAACATAATTTTATTGCAAAATTTTAGGTTGGTGGTAACGATTATGATAAATATTATAATTAAAATGAGGAAAAAGAAAAAAAAACTCACTCAAAACATTTAAAGAAATTCGCTAGAGCAGCTCACCGCCTTTTAACTAACATCTCTTTAACAACCTCTGTGTATCTGTCTCTGATTCTCCGTGGATCGATCTTCGTTACCAATTTTCTCTTCCTTATAAAGTCCAACTCTCTCATCTCTCAATCTCATCTCAGCTGGGTTAGTTTCGTTCTCCTTCGTATGGCGGGGTTTTTCTCTCTTTTAAGGCGCCTGTACCTCTCTGTTTATAACTGGGCAGTCTTCATTGGCTGGCAAGTCCATGCTCGTCTATGCCCAGACCTGAATTCCAAGCTTTAATCTTTTCTAACCGATTCATATTTGTAGTTTCTTAACGTCTTTGCAGGGCTCAGGTTCTGTTTCTGGCCATTAGAACTTTGAGAGAATCTGGTCACCAACATGTCTATAATGCTGTTGAGAAGCCACTCCAGCTCGCACAAACCGCAGCTGTATTAGAGGTAGGCCTTGTGTTTGTAGCAAACTGCTTCTTCCTAGAAATATTGGGTTCTTGGACGAACTAATGGCTCCTGAAAACTATTCTTACGTTGGTCTTTTACTGGTGTTTGAAGCAATGTAGACTGTAGTGAGTTCGTTTTTCAATTTTACTTTGTGCTTTCCAAGTCGTCGTTTGTCTGAATTTTACCTTCTTTTTGTCGTGGTTTGTGGACTCGAAATTTGCTGTACATCAGATTCTTCATAGTCTCGTTGGTAAGCACTTTCTCTTCTTTTCTTGGAATATAACTTATTCCAAAATCAATTATTTGAGTGAGAACTAAGGTTAGACAAAGTTTGGAATTTTAGGCATGATTCTAAAAACTTTCTTTTCTTATTACTGAAAAGGTTTAGTGAGGTCTCCAATATCAGCAACACTGCCACAGATAGGTTCAAGATTGTATGTATTATGGGCGATCTTGCATAGTTTTCCTGAGGTTAGTCGCTACCATTAGTTGCTTTTATTATGTATAAGTTCTGAATTGGAAAGAAAACTGGGAACTAAAAGAGATGACAATTGGCAGGTTCGAACTCACTTTCTTGTCAGTTCTTTGGTCATCAGCTGGTCAATCACAGAGGCAAGTCAATATTTCATTGTTTAATTCCTTATATATGTTATTGTTGCATGTCTATTTTGTGTGGTAATCTCTACTAATCGGATAAGTATCCTTAGTAGATTATTCGCTATTCTTTCTTCGGAACAAAGGAGGCACTTGGTGCTGCACCTTCATGGCTCATGTGGCTTAGGTATTGTTCGCGTACACTGAACTTGTTGGCCAAAATAAGTATTTCACTGATAGGTGATTGATTTGCTAATGTTCAATTTGTGCTATATAGGTATAGCACCTTTTTGTTGTTGTACCCTACTGGCATCAGCAGTGAAGTTGGTCTGATATATCTCGCTTTGCCATATATCAAGGTAGTTTTTTAAGTTTTGGTAAATCAATGGAATCTGCTAAAATATAATCGAAACCTGTGGTAGCTATCAAAATTATTCGAGTCTGATCGCACTTTGTCAGAAGTAATTGAGCTTATTTCTTCATCACCTTCGACAGAACCTTAATGAATGCTCTGAACTTCTTTGACATGCATAAGATGGTTATTGAAGTAAAAACATACTATGTTTTGGAATCTTAATGACCCTATTATATTTCCTCCCTTGGAAGGTATGGTTCAATTCCTTCCTCCCCCACTTGTCAAAACTCACATCCTAGAGAATGGAATATAAAAAGATCATAATTTGCAGTTGAAAGTTGTTCTGCAGAAATGTAAGTATCTCTGACCAAGTTGAGTTTATGACAGAAATCTGAGAAGTACTGTATAAGAATGCCGAACACGTGGAACTTCTCTTTCGATAACTTCTACGCCGCAATTCTTGTCCTTGGCATTTATGTCCCAGGTATGAACTAAGGTCTAGGCATTCACTTATTGGCTTAGCTCGTCATCATCTGTGTAGCTGATTGAATGTAATGGTGAATTGCAGGCAGTCCTCACATGTACACATACATGCTGGGGCAGAGGAAGAAAGCTCTTTCAAAATCCAAAAGAGATTAGAGTGTCAGCCAAAAGCCCCATTGGGATATACTTGTTTCTCTCACGAATGTGTTCATAGCCGTCATTTCTATCTCAAAAATTGCCCTTTTTTTTCACAGGAGCTGTAGGTGTACTTTAGATTCACTAATTTGATCATTGTTTGGAAAATTGGTCTCCATGAACTTTAAACCCTTTCCGCCTCCTTCCCCTTCTTTTTTTTCAATATATTGCCTGTGTAATATCTTTACAACTCATTACTTAAACTCGTACAACAACACTTCTGTTTCTGTTCTTACTCTCAAATCTCAATCTTTCCGTAGACATAGTCCGAGGAAAATCCTAACTTAAGCAGAGGATCCAAAGGAGCTCCTTGATTTGGATATCAACACATATCTAACTGTATCTGCAATGGTGTTCAGGGTCTTTGAATGTTTATGTTGCTTCTGCTAATCACTTATTAACCAAAACTGAAAGAAAAAGTCACCGTCTGCTTACCACAAAGGAGAGATCATATAACGTTTTGGTTTATGTAGAAAACTGACACCGAATCTTGCCGGAGCACCAGACTACCTTTCTTCTAGATTTAACACTCTTCCAAAAAAAAAAAGAACACGTAAGGTAATGAAGTCACGATGTTTCACGTAAGATTAGACTGAAAACCCATACCGGTAAGAAAGGGGCAGGAGGCGGAGAGCAAGTGCATAAGTAAAAGGGGTAAACCCTCTTAGCAACATACTTACCTGGACGGGGTCAATGGGCGATCATAAAGGCCCATGGTCTAGGATGGTGACTTCCATTGCACTTGGGAGGGGTGCCTTCCTAAGGTCTCCCCAATGAGGGAGAGCCTACGTCATAATTTGTGGTAGAGGGGGCCTGCGTTCGCGCGGCCCCTGCCAAGCTATGAGTGCAAACAACGAGGGCAGAGCTAATCTGCTTGGTTAAAATTAAGGAGAGCTAGAAACATCTTCCTGAGTTCATCGACGAGATTATAAATAATAACGGATTTTATATTTTAAAATTTCAAATATTTATTTTAATTATATAAAATAATCAATAAATAAATTATAATAAAACTTGAATTGTAATTCGTATCTTATTTTTAATTTTGATCTTTTCTTGTAGTACACGAATAGTTTTTAAAATAGATTCATCCTAAATCACCGTACAAATGTATGTGAAACCTCTAATTATATCTAAGTTGAAAAGGTTAAAGTTATGTAATATTTATAGAGAAAGTTAAACAAAAAGTGATAAATTTATTAGAACTTAAGTTTATTTGTAATAAGTTTGAGATGTTTTAGTAAGATTCAATATCTGATCTTTATTTATTAAATATGAACTTTACAATAAAGTTCAACTTAATTAAATTAATTTTGCTTTCTACAATTTATTTTATTATGTGTGACTCATTAGGTTCTCAAATATGTTATTAATGATTATAAATTTTAATTTTAATTCATAATTAGAATTATATAAATTGAAAGTTTTAATTCATCTTTAATTCTCCAATTAAACAATTTATAATTATAGATCAAGATTGGAAGCTAGCAATGCATCATGACCACCTAAATATTTAAGAATGTCAAAAATAAATTTGACTAATCTTTCAGTGCAAGATATTTTCGTATCATTCAATCATTTCATAATATAATGTTCCGACTGAACAAGGCATGAATTAATATCTACTCTTTTTTTAGTCCAATCATATTAATTCTCTACTATTAATTATTTATTCAATTAATGACATTTGTAATATGCTTACAAAACGTCATTCTACTTTGACTAAGGATTTCTCAAATTAATACTAATCGAGAACAATATAACATTCTCCCTAATTACTTTGGAGTAATGAATTTTATCTTTATCAATCAACTACCTCTATAGATTAATCACTATTGACTGAACGACCTATGATTAAATAAGTCAAAAGTATTATCAAAACATAACAATCCCTATACAAAATAACTTTAGAGATCTCAAGTTAAATGATCACTTATACAATCATCAAAATGATAATTTTATAGACATATTAGTAATGTTTCAAATGAATTTTTCATATTGAGTTTAGTTCAGTGAACTTGCTCTATAACAAACACTTATACATTTGTTTAAGTATCTTTATATTTAAGTCTTTGAGATCAACTGCATTCTTTATAAGAAAAAACATAACATGTGCTATTTTTTTAAACTTTCTATTAATATCTAATCTTAATAGAACAATGATTAAGGACAATATAGCGACAATACATAAATGTAATATGAATTCATTTACATTATACAATTATCTCATGAACTTTATCATATACATCTAAATATGTATAAGATAAATAATATCTTAAAATAATTGTTACTAAACAACAACTAATCGATTGACTTTAGGACATAAACTAAATGACTCAGATTAAAAAATGTTGTATCTTTGGATGTCCAAGCAAAAGTATTTTGCATAAAACTAAAGTTAAAGGTTTGCTAATTTAACTATATTCTCTTACGATTCTTTGGCAATAGCCTACTAATTCCAAGACGCTTCTAATTTGTTTCAATGTCTAAAGCATTGACCACTCCTTAATTGCTCAAATCTTTTTGGGATCAACGAACATAACTTAAGCAATGATAACAAGACATAGCTACTCCACTTTCCTAGAGGCAAATGAACATTTGTGCTTTTATTCAAACCTCTATAGTCAATACAAAACCTCTAAGTTCTGTATATTTCTTTTGAACTAAAATGACAGAAGAAGTAAAGAAGCTTATACTTTCCTGGATAATTCCTTGTAGCATCTCCTAAACCAACTTCTAAACGGCTTGTTTTTTACACTCCTGCATACCTATAAGGCCTCAATTCACATATACTACTCTTTCCTTCAACTGACTTTTATGATCATAAACCTTTGATGGTGGTAAACCAGCTCCTAACAAACATTTTGGTATTCCTTTAATACTTGTTGTAACTCCTTCCCTTGCTTACAAGGCAAAGAAATTAATTGACCCATATAAGGATAACATTGGATTGGACATAGATCGGATCCCATAGGCCTAATTTTGGTTTAAAAATTTATATATGAACTTGACCCTGAATCGAGGTTCAAACGAATTTTTAGAATTTACAATCTAAATTTGAGCCTAATCGAGTCAAGCTAAGCTTAAAAATTATATAATTTTTATATTAAAGTAAGGTAAAAAAAATTACACCAATTGATAATTCTATTTTATGGCAGTAACAAAAACCGATAAACTACTTCCTCCTTCAAGCAGTTACCTATGTGTTTGTCTTTAACTTCCTTTACTCTTTTTACCTATCCTACTTCGCAGATCAATCTTATGGCCCTTCCATTCAAGTCAAATCATCCTAGTATCCATAATCAATGCATCTGTGTTGAATTTTTATA
>JANTPM010000246.1:3513904-3531931 GCA_025434745.1 Erythroxylum divaricatum | reverse complement strand
TTCTTTTGATCATAACTCCTCTAGACATCCAAATGACTTAATTCTTAAACCATTGGACTCATAAGATATTACTCTACCTCTCCAAAAAAAATCATAGCTATCTAAAATTAATTGAGAGAGTTAGAGTGAAAAACGTGGGTCGGGTCTAACAATGTATGTTCTCCAACATTTTTGTCCTTATCTGTCACACCCATAACTTGTTTCTCTCACCCTTGTGAATTATTCTCACACCCATGATTTATTCACATGGGCGTGACTCCTGAACTGGTGTGATTTTTTGCTCTCACACCTATGAGTTAATTGCAAGAGTGATGTTTAATTGTCTTTTCTTGCTACAGTGCTCCTTGATAGTTTACTCTCGTGCAAGCTGAACCGTCTTGCTTCTTTCGACCATAACTTCTTCTCTAGACATCCAAATGAGATGATTTTTAATTTGGAGTATACTAGAGACACAGTAATACAAATTATCTGAAGAAGTATAATTTTGATTCAGCCTCTAAGATGTTCAAATTTTGGATGGAAGTTGTGCATAATATACTATTTTGGACAAGAGTAGTCCGAAAATGTTTAAAGTATATCTTTCAAACTACTGAACCAAATTGAATAATTTTAGTGTCAATAGAAACATAAGACATAGGGGAATATGTTTCCAGAAGAAAGTATTGCAAAATGACTTCAGTATCTGGGGCAGAAAGAACATGCAAAGTTGACCCGAAATGATATTTTTATGGAAAAATCTGATAGTGATTTAAGGAGTTATGACTTGTGATTTCAGTATGTGTGTGTGTGTGTGTGTATTGTTTCTATAAAATTTGTATGCAATAGTTATAGTGTCTTCTAAATTTTTAGATTTTAAAGGTATTCTTAATTTTAATCGAGTATTAAATTTAATTTTCTGATATGCAAGATTTCCATTCATAATGCCTATAACTTGATCGTTTAAATTTTGCATTCATTCATCTATAATAGCCATTCTAATGGGTGAATCTATTCCTTCTGGGCTTATAAGAATTGGTTCCGTCCTACCTTCAACTTGAGTTTTGGGTAAATCAATGGTATCAGAGGCTTACAGGTGACTCCCATGTCGGGTGTTCGAATCTCGAACAAACGAAGAGTAGTATGGGATGCTTGGATACGCATGAACTACCGCGGAAACGTGGTGGGCTTATAAGATTTAGTTTCGCCCTACCTTCAAGTCGAGTTTTGGGTAGATCAATTTTATGTAATAGCAGCAAAAATTTATAAAGAATTTACTGAAAAAGATATCTTATATCACAATGAAGAAACAAGAGAACAAGATAGAAAACAAGCTTTATGACATTTAAACCATATTCAGATATGTAATCCATGTTATTTAGAAAACTATATATGTGAATTTAAAAAATATTACTATGAATTATATCGAAATGAACAAGAAATGTATTTACATGTTTTTATATAAAAATTACCATATCCGATAAATTTGAAGTAGAGGAAAGATTTCATAAATTAAAAAATAAAAATAAAATAGCAAACTAATTAATAATAATAATTTTATATAATTAATAATAAAATAAAATTTTAATAAAATTGTTATTAATAAAAATTGAAAACGTATAAAAATTATTCTTTAATTATTTGTATATATCTATATCTATATATATATATAAATAAATTATTTTTAAATATAAATCGCATAAAATATATTAAATAATTAATACTAATATTTTTATATAATTAAGAATAAAATAATAAACCTCTATTTATTATATATTATTATACATTACATTCCATTCTATTAATCTTCCAAACAACATTTCACTATATTACATTATAAACCCTTCCATCCTTCCCAAACAACTTTTTACTATATTACATTCCATTCCATTTTATTCTTTTCAATTACATTCTATTCAATTAATTAACATCCAACCAAACAGGACCTCAGGAAATACTATATTGGTTTGCCTGGCTTTAATATGGAAAAGTAAATATTCTTTTTCTTCTTTTGTTATTCTGGTGATGTCTAGTGGTATATCTTTTGTAATTAAGCTAACAAGATCTAGTTTACGCCTGAGAGATTGTGTCATTTGGAGAGTTCTTCCTTCCTATGTTTTTCCTTTACATTACTAATCAATCTTATCAACTAATGACCTATCTGTGGAATTAAGTAAAAATAGGTACTAGTTTTCAATAAGAAAAACCTTACCTTTAGATAAGCTGGTCGAGAAGGCTCACCCACACTAAATGAGCGTACGGCGATCTTCCCCGATTGCGGCCTTGACCTTGGCGACTCCCTGTCTGATTGGCCTTCTGATGGGTACTTGGCACCGCTTCCAAGGTCTTTTGCTTATTCTCGACAAGCGTCTCCTCTGGTTTGGTCTTGCTTGTCGAAAATCCTAACTATTTTTCTTAATCTCACTATATACTTCATTAGCTCATTAGCTGGTTTGATTGAAAAAGGAAGGAAAGAAACAATCGTTGGAGGAACTTCCATCAGACGAGGAAGATTTTATTTATTGCTCTCTTCTTCTTGTTTCTTACATCTCTCTTTACAAATGAGAGCTAAGGCTCTTATATAGGCAGAGCCATAGGAAGGGAAAGGTGACCAAAGGAATCAGTGGGAAATAAAGTGTGGGGACCAAGTGATCCACCTGGTACTAATTCCTTCACATGGGAGGAATCTTTACATTATTGAAAGTAAACTGTTTCTGATGGGACTTCTCTTGGTGAAGTGTCGTTTTCTGGGATCATCATATTATCTTCTTCTTGGACTGTTATGGCTTCTTGGATAGTGTCGGAGATGAGTTCGACATAATAGTCGTCCCAACCTTGTGATGGTCTATCGTCATGTCTTTTAATCATTTCTTTGACCTGTTTGATTTCCATCATATTTGAAACATGATATCTGGCCATTGTTTCAAAGATCTTGTTTTCGAAGGAATTTACTGGTGGTAAAGGTGATATTTGTGCAAATGGGACCATCTTCTTTTCAGCTTCTATCTGTTGTTCTAACTCTTGAATCTTCTGTTGTGAAATGGCTTCCCTGTTTCTGGATAAAATCAGGCTGTCTTTTAGCTGTTTGAAGTGGATCTGGAGTTGTTCGAATTCTTCTTCCTTGTGTTTTAGTTTCGCCACTAAATCTTCCATTTGTCTTCTTGTTGCAATTTGTTGTAATGGCTCGTCTAAATCTTGTGATGGTCTATCGTCATGGCTTTTAATCATTTCTTCGACCTTTTCGATTTTCATCATAACTGAAGCATGATTTCTGGCAATTGTTTCAAGGATCTTGTTTAGTAAAGCTAATATTTGTGCAGATGCTTCTAACTCTTGAATCTTCTGTGGTAAAATGGCTTCCATGTTTCTGCATAAAATCAGGCTGTCTTCGTGCTGTTCTAAATCTTCTTCCTTGTGCTTTAGTTTCGCCGCTAAATCTTCCATTTGTCCGGTTGTTGCACTTTGTTGTAATGGCTCGTCTAAATCTTGGAGTTTAGGAAAATGGGTTTGAACTGGTTCTGGTCCGAATGAGGTTTTTTCTATAAGCTGGACTTTTAGAGACTGGGCTACTTATTATGCTTTGGATAAATATTTATCTGCTTCGGCCTTTGCTTCAGACAGACTGGTGTAGTTTTTGAATCTGGAGCTTGGGATTTTACTGGTTTCAATGGCTACTTCAGCCCAATCTTTGTAAAAAATGTAGTATTTTTCTTGTGGGGTAGATGATGTTTGGGTGGCGAGCTGGTGGAATACAAATGATACTGAGTTTAAGCATACAATGAGGTGCTTCAAATTTTGCTTATGATAATCATTCCAAATATTATCTAATAAATCCTTTATGTTCCTTTGTAATGATAAACTGGTCTAAAACTTTACATCCATAACCTTCGTCAATGGTAGTATGTCATAGGTACCAATGCGAATCTTTTCTCGAACCTTAATAGGCTGAGCATCTGGTGGTAAACTAGTGGTGTCCATGGGGACTGATAAATCTGGTGATTTGGTACTTGTGGTTCCAATTTGATAGAAACTGGCTGATAAACTAGTGCTTGCACTGGATGATACTGGTTTTTTCCCAAAACGGGATGCCATGGTAAATCTTCCTTCCTGCATTTCAATATCAATAATCATTAACTAACCTAGAAAGGAAAATAATACCTTACGATGTTTCATCCTTAAAGAGTATCAACCTGGAGAGTGTGTCTGCAATCTTATTGTGTTTTCCCTGTACATCCTCAAAAGATGGTTTAAAACCTCGAATTTGAATAAAATTCACAACATTGTGCCATCTATTTATAGCTGATCTTTTCTTTTCATTTTTCATTTTTGTAAAATATCTTACAATTGCAAGGCAATCTGGTCTTATCGTAAAATCTGCTTTTCCAATGATGAATAGTTTGAATGATTCTAAAGCATATCTTAAAGCTAGGATTTCGTAATCTGCGCTGTGCATATCTTTAGCTTTTTCTTTAAAATTTCCACTAGCATATCTGGATATCTTTTCATCTTTTGTGAGTGGATAATCTTGTGGACCAATTTTTCGTCTTCTGTATTAAACTTCCCGCCTTACCTGTCTTTTGATAGATGGACCTATGAACTTACCTCATATAATTGGTAATATGATAGGAAAGAGACAAGATTAAGGCAAGGCAAACAGATTCTGGACATATCTTCTAATAGGATAATGTGACATCCAACGGTTGTAGTATCTAGAAAATAGGGTCTGAAGTCAAAATCCTCCGCATAGTTGGCTAGCCAATCAGCATATTTGTTACTCTCGCGATATATATGTCGAAAGATGACCGTCCAGCTCCGAGTAAGCAGTTCATTAATGCCTTGAACTATGAGATTGGAGATCATAGTCCGTCTCGTCGAGAAAGAAAGGAGGTTGATCGTTAATATCGAGTCTACTTCCAGTTCGATCCGACGATAATTGAGTCTCCACGCAAGCGTGAGCCCTATAAATACGTCCTAGAGTTCGGCAAACACCGGTGAGCACCAGTCGAGATTTTGAACAAAATCTCCAAGCTAATTGACTGTACTGTCTCGTAGAATGCTTCCTGCTGTGACTGAGGATGAGGAAGGTTTACATGTGTCGTCCGTATTTAACTTGACCCACCCTGGTTGAGGATTATACCATCCTACGAGTTGTTCATGGTGAGGGCGATGTCCTGCACTAGCTATGCTTTGCCAAGCAGCGGACTTATGAATCTGATCTGCAAAAGACAAAAAAAAGAGAAATAGGTGAGGACGACCAAGCAAACTGGTCATAAAAAAGGGTCATATTTCGCCAAGTTCAGAGGAGCCAACACGTTGCTCCAAAAAGGATCGACCAATCCTGTCCTAAAATGCGTCGATGGTGTTTGAGGTTTGTCCTGAACCACTGACGAGCTAGCAGAGTAAAAAACCCATCATTAACTAAGTGAGGGGGGAAGTAGGTCCACACTTGTTAGGCTTTGACGCAGTCTCGCATAGTATGTAGCGCGGATTCTTCAAGTCCATAGTGGTAGCACGATCCAACCGTAGTGAGGTGCCGTCGAGCATGATGTTGGTTAGTGAGTAGCCGATCGTGTGCGAGGAGCCAGAGGAATGTTCGAATTCGTTGAGGGTCTTTCCATTGCCAGATTACCTTCCAAATTTCATCAGTTGCGGAGTCAGTATGCTCCATTAACATGGAGTAGGCTGAAGCTACAGTGAAATGACCAGTGTTAGAAATGCCCCAAATTAACTTATCCTGGCCTAGGTAGGGCCTCTGGGGGGAGGTTTCCTCCGAATAATTTGCAAATCGTTGACTGGAGGCAAGCTTGAAGTGCAGCCTAGTTCCAATTGCTATCTATGTCCACCAAATTTTGGACACGGAGGGTACTTGAAAGAGGAGGAAGGGGGTGGTTGCATGGGGGAGAAGAGGTCCCACACCCTCCACCTAAGGATCCATCCAAAATCTAGTTCTAGCGCCATCTCCAAGCATCTATTTGATGCCCTGGAGCACCCGATGCTAAGTAGTTTTGATGCTTTTCTAGATCATGGAGCCTCTTTTGTGTCAATAGAGGTAGGGAGGTTGTTGACATCAAAATTGTATTTTGCGGAGAGGATCTATACCCAAAATGCATTAAGCTTGGAGATCAGAGTCCATCCTAATTTTGATAAGAAAGCATCATTTGTTGCCCGAACTTTTCTAATGCCAAGACCTCCCATTTCTTTAGGTTTACACACGTCATCCCAATTCATCAGGTGAATCCGCTTGTTTCCAGTAGATGAGCCCCACAAGAATTGGCGCATGAATTTCTCCAATCCATCACAAAGACTTCTTGGCAATCTGACCGTCTACATAGTGTAGCTAGGTAAGGCTGCTATGACCGATTGAGCGAGGGTGATACGGCCTGCAAATGACAACAATTTAGAAGACCAGCAGGATAAGCGTTGGTGTACTTGTCAATGAACTGGAAGGTTCGCTTGGTCACTCACTCTTACAGAAGTGGAACTCCAAGATACCGTCCTAGATCTTTCGTCTGGGTGAAACCTAGGGCACTGCTTAAACGGGAAGACTTCGAAGGAGAAATATTCTTGGAGTAATAGCACCGAGATTTAGCGTGACTAACTTTTTGACCCGAAGCTGCACAGAAGGTCTCTAAAATTTCCCTAATAGTGGTCACTTG
This sequence comes from Erythroxylum divaricatum, assembly GCA_025434745.1. NCBI lineage: Eukaryota > Viridiplantae > Streptophyta > Magnoliopsida > Malpighiales > Erythroxylaceae > Erythroxylum > Erythroxylum divaricatum. The sequence goes on along the minus strand of JANTPM010000246.1, from coordinate 3,525,299 downwards.
ATCAATAGAAGCTACCGAGAAAAGGATGAGATCATCAACAAAGAAAAGGTGAGAGATTGGTGGGCCATTTTTGCCTAGTTTAATCGGCTACCAGCATCCTTTGGTCACAACTTGTGTAATTGAGTGCTCGAGGAGTTCCATGCATAGGACAAATATGTAAGGCGAGATGGGTCCCCCTGTCGAATAGCCCTGGAAGGAATAAAGTGCTCACTAAGTTCTCCATGCCACCTGACTTGTAGGGAAACCAAGAATATGTACTTCATAATGAGGTTAATCAGGGATTCGGGAAGGCCTATGTTGACTAAAGTATCTAGAATGAAGTCCCATGATAGTCTATCATAAGCTTTCTCGAGATCCACCTTTAGAGCCATTATGTCTTTTTGATCAGTTTTCCTTTTCATGATGTAGATGACTTCTTGAGCGATAATAATATTATCTTAAATCAAGCGCCTAAGGATGAAGCTGCATTGGGTGGGGGCTACCAGGTTGTCAAAGTAGGATTTAAGCCTATTGACAATAATTTTGGTAATGACTTTATAAACCACCGAGTATAGAGCAATAAGCCTAAATTGCAAAATTGAAGTGGGAGACTGTATCTTCGATATGAGAACCATAATGGTGCAGTTTAGGGCAGAATCCCAAATTTCATGCTGAAAAATGCGTTGAAGGATTATAGTCAAAGAGGGGCCCACAATATCCCATTGAGATTGGTAAAATAACACAGGTAAGCCATTAAAACCTGGAGCTTTATCAGGAGTCATAGTGAAGAAAGTGGTCTTGATTTCATCAGACTGGAGTGGGTTGTCCAGATCGGCTAATGCTTGGGGTGGAAGGGGGGAATTGACCATGGATAAGCCGATCAGGAGTAGGATGCCTGTTAGTCGAATCAAAAGTCGGGAGAAATTGTTGAGCGAGTTTGCGGATGCTCCTAGGATCTGTCAGGACATGCCCATTTTCATCTTTCAGAGCCTGAATTTGCGTGTGTTGTTGTTTGGCCATGGTGAGTGCATGATAGTATCTAATATTTTTGTCACCCTGGCCTAACCACTGGCTCCTGGATCTCTGGTGCCAGTATAGTTCTTCTTGGTAAAGGACTTGCTCCAATTCCGACCATAGATGTTCCTTTAGCCCTTTGAGAGAGGTGGAGTCAGTCTCTTCTAATTGTTTGTAAAGGCCTTCCAGCCTTGCCATTAGACATTGTTTTCGATGAAAAATGTTCCCGAACGTGGTTGAATTCCATTGCTATAACTTGGCAGAAAATATTTTAATTTCGCTACTGAGAGCAAATCCGGTAGGAAGCCAATTTTCTGCTACAAATTTGCTAAAATCAGCATGCATCTCCCAAGCTAATTGGAAGGTAAAGGATCTAGTTGTAGGAGGAGAGTGCGTGTTTTTGGAAAGCGACACTAATAGAGGCCTATGGTTAGATTTCAGAAAGGGCAGGTGGGTAACTGTGGTGTTCATGAAGATAGATTGTCAGGTATTAGAACAGAAGGCCCAGTCTAATCTAGCAAGGATTTGCCCCCTCCGCCAGGTGAATCGAGGTCCTATGAATCATAAATCCTACAGCTAACACTGATCCACACAATCAAGAAAATGAGAATTAATGATAAGTTGGCGTCGGGAGCCGCAACATTTGTTAGTGTATTCCAATTTAGCATTGAAGTCCCCACCCACAAGCCACGCTTTAACAGTTATCCTGGCAATTTTCTTCAGATATTGCTATAGATAATGTTGTAGCGAGTACGTAGGGCTAGCGTAAACAACCGTGAAGTCAAACACCACATGATACCAAATAATGTTGATGTGAACAAATTGGCAATGAGCTATCCGAATGTTGACCTCGATGTCCTCTTTCCATAGTAACCAGATGCCTCCCGAGTAGCCCTTAGCTTCTACCCTGAAGGATTGAGTAAAACCTAAACTCCGAACGACTTTTGTCACCCAAGTCCCACTCATGCGAGGTTCCACTAGAACAAGGAGGCGCAGTCTGTCAATCCGAATGTAGTTTTTGATAATAGGCTTGAAGGTCCTACCTCCAGCCCCTTGGCAGTTTCAAATTAATATCGTCATAAAACTGGATAAAAGGAGGCTATTCGGCTTGAGGGATGACTGCATTAACAGTCAACTCCGGACATTGATCTGACATCTATTTTTGTGGATTCTCCTCCATCTGAATATCAGGCTCAACATTCATTGGATTGCCTATGGTTTGATCTGCTTCTTGGTCGGGTAGCCTCGGGGGGGTGATCGTCTGTGTTTGGTTGGACAATGCCGAGACTAGGTCAGGGCGAGCTTCTTAGGGATCCTCCTCAATATCCCCGTAACCTATATTCTCTTAGAAGGGCAGTGTGATAGATGGGTCCTGGATTATAGCTTTGGCTTGGGATGGAATGGATAAGGCCACATGGCCCAATCTTGGTTGTGAAGAACCTGGAATTATGGGCTGAAATGCAGGGACGGATCCAGAAAATTTTTTGAGTGGGGGCAAAATTTCAATAGTAACAAAATTTTATTTTTAGCGGGGGCAAAGTTTTAATGAAAGCAAAATTTTATTTTTTTTATAAGATCAAAAACTTAAAATAATAATTTTTTATATAAAACTTTTTGGAGCCAATGGGGGCAAGTGCCCCCACTTGCCCCCATTGTGGCTCCGTCCTTGCTGAAATGGCTAGGGCTTATGGAGGATGGCTTTCGAACTGGGCCTGGCGTGGAGGAATCAACCACTGCGTTGGGGAGCATAAGGCGACGTCGTTCTAGCTTTGGTATTACTCAAGCTACTGCGTCCATACAACGTCACACGTGAAGAGTGATTCTCCTTAAATGACGATTGAGTTAGGGATTGCAGGCGATTTTGGGACTGAGTCTTCGCAATCGACATGATGTTGGTGTTGGGCGTCGCAACTGATTGAGGGGAATCTCTTGCTGTCTCCAACGATTCTATAGTTGTCAGAGCTGTGAATCTCGAGCTCGACGCTGCTACGCGGTTTGAAACGTTGCTGGTGGCGGATATGTTGTTGTGGGATTTATCGGTTGTCGGCGATGTTGATGGGTCACTTGCATCCAAGGCCCATATTCCTCGTGCCGGAGATTGCCAGAAGATGATTCAACGCGATTGTCGGAGGGGTCGGGTGTCGTCTATCCACCGGTGGGTGTCTTCTATGCGGGTGCTTCCGTTGGTTTTATGAGGCACATCAAGGCACCGTGGCCGACTCGTCCGCAGGAAAAGTATATCTGGGATAGGCCTTCATAGGCCACCTTGATGCTCTCACCATTGAGCTCGACAATAGAGCGGAGGGGGGAGCTAAGATCTATATCAACAACCACCCTTGCAAATTTGCCTCGTTGGGTAAGTTGTGTGTGGTTGTATATTTTCACCGTTCGACCCACCAAGTTGCCGAGCGCTGTGAGTATTGAAGGTTGGTATCGAGCTACGGGTAGATCCGAGAAGTGCACTCAAGCTACCACATGGGTTATTTTTCCAGACAATGGTCAGAATTCGGGGTACCACGGCTGAACAGATAATGTGTGCCCCGTAATGATCCAGGGTCCTTGAGTAAGCATCCGAACATAATCGGCCTCCTCTAGGAAGTTTACAAGGTAAAATCTATTTTTTATGTCCACAACTTTCATTGGGCCATGTGGTTTCCATAGAGATATCAATCTTGACTTAAGCATGTTGAATCGTAGTGCTCTGCCTAGGAGTTTAATGACTACAACATTTGCCTAAATTTTATCAAGTTTTCCTTTGAAAGTGTTTGAGAGTTCCAATCCTAGCCCATATTTGCTTGGTATAATAGCAATGTCACCCTTTGTTATTTCTATGGGGTCCTCCTCCAGCTATACTATTTCTTTTTCACTTCTGTTAGTGACGTGGAACGTGTTACGGATGATTTCCAAGAGTGGGCTACGCGCTAGAAGTCCAAACGAAAGAGTTTGCATATTTGATGGGCTTTAAAAAGTCAACCGTTTTTATTTGTCAAATTCTATTGTTTTAATTTTTTTACGTTTTAGGGTTTAGGACCTATTTAAACTCTTTTCGGCACTATTTTATGGAGCTGGTTTTGAATAAACTTCATATTTGAGGATTCTCTCAATTGAATTTCAGGTTTCGGATTGAAACTTGTACGTTTACGCTTTACTCGCTGCGTCAGTTGGTATCAGAGAACTGTTGATTCTGATGGCAGGAAGAGGAAGCGACGGTTCTAGCGACAGTGATCGTAGAACTGAGGCGATAGGGGATGTCAATCCAAAGTTTCAAACGTTGGAGAATCGTATTAATGATATTGATGAGCGAATTGACCAACTTTCTCGGGAACTTACTGATCAGATTGCAAACCTGGCAATCATGGGTACTAGGAATAGGAATGGTGGTAGGAATCGCAAGAAAGAACGCCCTATCAACGAACCTATTCTTGAAGAAGATTCGAATTCAGATGATGATATGGTAGGCCAAGGATGGCATGGACGTGGGAACCATGCTCGTAACAACCTTGACTACAGATTGAAGGTGGATATCTCTTATTTCTATGGCAGCATGAATATTGAAGATTTCTTAGATTGGCTTGCAGAGGTAGAAAGATTCTTTGACTACATGGACATCCCAGAGGAAAAGAAGGTTAAGGTGGTTGCTTGCCGACTGAAAAGTGGGGCATCCGCTTGGTGGGAGAGAGTTCAAGAGCGAAGAGTTCGTGTTGGAAAAAGAAAAATCACTAGCTGGGAGAAGATGAAGAGGTTGCTTAGGGCAGAATACCTTCCTCCTGATTATGAGCAACTTTTGTTCCAACAGTATCAGAGGTGTCGTCAAGGCAACAGGACCGTGAATGAGTACACTGTCGAGTTTATGAGGTTGGCTCAACGTAACAATCTAAGGGAGACAGAGGATCAACAGGTTGCAAGGTTTTTAGGTGGATTAAAGCCAGCGATTGAAGAAAAGATTGGTGTACAGGTTTTAAGGTCCTTGACGGAAGCCAAAAATATAGCTTTGAGGGCTGAGATGATGCTACAGGAGAAGAGTAGATCTGGGGATTCCTCTCGTAGAAGCTATAATGAGTACTCCAGAACATCTTTTGAAAAGAATAAAAGTGCGCAAAAGGATGATGCGCAAAAGGAGCAAAAGGCCATAGGTAAGCAGAAGGATGATGGGCAGAAAGAACAGCCACGAGGCAATAATCCATATGCTAAACCAATCCCGGGTAAATGTTTTAAGTGTAATCAGCAAGGGCATAGATCCAGTGACTGTCCTCGCAGAAGAACCATCAATATGGTTGATCGAGAGGAGGATGAAGTAGTCTGCGAACCAGATGGTGAAGATGATGAGTATGAAACAGAGGACGATGATTTTGCAAGAAATTATGTTGTGAGAAAATTGATGCTGACTTCTAAGCCGGAAGAACACTCACAGCGGCATAAGTTGTTTCGAAGTAGGTGCACTATTAGTGGTAGATTGTTTAATATTATCATTGATAGTGGTAGCTGTGAAAATATAGTAGGCAGGGATGCTGTCGAGAATCTGGGACTACGAGTTGAGAAGCACCCACATCCGTACAAAATTGGATGGATTCGACCTGGTGAGGAAATTGAAGTGACGGAGCGCTGTAAGATTCCTTTCTCTATCGGCAAATATTCTGATGAAGTTTACTGCGATATTGTTGATATGGATGCTTGTCACATGCTTCTCGGTAGACCTTGGCAGTTTGATGTTAACGCCCAACATGCTGGCAGAGATAACATCTATAAGGTGGAGAAAGGTGGAGTTAAATTTACCTTGCTGCCAACGAAAGAGAGAGGTCGTGCCAAAGCTTCTAAAGTGGAGGGACGAACCCTTTTTACAGTTTCCACTACTGTGAAGGAGTTTGAAGCTGAGTTGAGGGAGAAAAAAGAAGTGCATGCTATAGTTGTCAAACATGTGTTATTGGCTAGTGAAGAAGAGAAGAATACAGTACAAATTCCTGAGGCTGTGAAACCCTTGCTAACAGAATTTGGTGATTTGATGCCAGAGGAATTACCACCTGGGTTGCCACCTTTACGGGATATTCAACATCAAATTGATCTGATTCCTGGTGCTAGTCTGCCTAATCTGTCTCACTATAGAATGAGCCCTAAGGAGAGTGAAATTCTGAAGGAGAAGGTAGAGGATTTGTTGCGGAAAGGGTACATCCAGGAAAGCCTAAGTCCATGCGCAGTGCCTGCTTTATTAACTCCAAAGAAAGATGGCAGTTGGAGGATGTGTGTAGATAGCAGGGCAATTAATAAGATTACAGTCGGGTATAAGTTCCCTATCCCGAGGCTGGATGACATGCTGGACAGACTTTATGGGGCTAAAGTGTTTTCCAAGCTCGATTTGCAGAATGGCTTTCACCAGATTCGAATTAGGCTGGGTGATGAGTGGAAGACAGTGTTTAAAAAAAAGGAAGGGTTGTATGAGTGGCTTGTTATGCCATTCGGATTGTCAAATGCGCCAAGTACTTTCATGCGGCTTATGAACCAAGTACTCAAGAAATTTATTGGCAGATTTGTTGTTGTCTATTTTGATGACATTTTGATCTATAGTGGTTCAGAAAATGAGCACTTGCAGCATTTGCATGAAGTGTTAGGAGCTTTGAGAGAAAATAAGCTCTATGTAAATATGAAGAAGTGCATCTTCATGACAAGCCAGCTTTTGTTCTTGGGCTTTGTGGTTAGCGCTGATGGGGTTAAAGTTGATGAGGAGAAGGTTCGGGCAATTAAAGAATGGTCTACATCGAAGACTGCTAGAGAAGTCAGAAGTTTCCATGGTCTGGCTACATTTTATAGGCGTTTCATTAGAAATTTTAGTACAATTGCAGCACCAATCACGGAGTGTTTGAAGAAAGGGAAATTTTAATGGGGTGTAGAAGCAGATTCTAGTTTTGCTGAATTGAAGTAGAAACTATGTATTGCTCAAATTTTAACATATCAGATTTTGACAAGTTATTTGAGGTGGAATGTGATGCCTACAAATTCGAAATTGGGGCTATGTTGTCACAAGAGAAGAGGTCGATAGCCTTTTTTAGTGTGAAGCTCAATGATGCAAGACGAAAGTGGGCCACTTACGACAAAGAATTATATTTGATTGTGCGAGCTTTGAGGCATTGGGAGCACTATCTGGTCGGTAAAGATTTTGTTTTATATTTTGACTATGAAGCTTTGAAGTATTTGAGCAGTCAGAAAAGGATTAGTAGTGACATGTATGCTAGGTGGACCCAATTTTTTACAGAAATTCCCTTTTAAACTTATGCATAAATCAGGGGTGCATAATAAAGTTGTAGATGCTTTGAGCAAGCGTGCATATTTGTTGATGACTCTAAAAACTGAAGTTATAGGTTTTGATGAGTTGAAAGGATTATACGAAACTGATGATGATTTCGGAGTTGTTTGGGAAAGGTGTTCAAAGAACCAACCTGAAGAGGATTTTCATGTTACAGATGGCTTTCTTTTCAAGGGAGATCAACTTTGTATTCCCAATTCTTCCTTGAGGGAGAAGGTAATTCGTGACTTGCATGGTGGAGGTCTAGCTGGACACCTTGGCAGAGACAAAACCTTTGCTGCTATTCGAGAGAGGTTCTTTTGGCCAAGGATGCGCAGGGATGTTTACAGTATGGTGAAGCGTTGTTATGTGTGTCAGACTTCAAAGGGGCAGTCACAGAATACAGGTTTGTACATGCCTTTACCTGTTCCTGATAGTATTTGGGAGGATTTGTCCATGGATTTCGTGTTAGGCCTTCCTCGGACACAAAGAGGTTGGGATTCTGTGTTTGTAGTTGTGGATAGGTTCTCGAAGATGGCGCATTTTATTCCCTGCAGGAAGACTTCAGATGCTTCAAATATTGCCCGATTGTTCTTTAGGGAGGTGGTGTGTTTACATGGAGCTCCTAAAATCATCACTTCGGACCGAGACAGTAAGTTCCTCGGGCATTTTTGGAGGACTTTGTGGAGGTTGTTTGATTCGACATTAAATTTTAGTAGTACAGCTCATCCACAAACAGATGGTCAAACAGAAGTGGTGAACAGAACTCTGGGAAATTTGATCAGGAGCATTTGTGGTGATAGACCAAAGCAGTGGGATTTTGCATTAGCTCAGGCAGAGTTTGCATATAATAATGCAGTCCACAGTTCAACACGGAGATCACCTTTTTCCATTGTTTATACTAAGGTTCCTAAGCATGTTATTGACCTAAATGATCTACCTAATGTTGCTATTAAGAGTGCCGTTGCAGAGAAGATGGCGAATGATTGGCAAGCTGTTCATGCTGAGGTTAAGCAGAAGCTGGAGGAGTCTAATGCAAAGTACAAGAAGGCAGCTGATCAGCATCGCAAGAAGCAGGTTTTTGCTGTTGGCGATGAGGTCATGGTATTTTTGCGAAGAGAAAGGTTTCCAGTGGGTGTTTATAGCAAGCTACAGCCGAAGAAGTATGGTCCGTACCAGGTTCTGAAGAAGATCAATGACAATGCTTATGTGGTGGGACTTCCTGATAGTATGGGGATCTCCAAAACATTTAATGTGGCGGACATCTACAAGTACTACCCATCCGATGAGCCGTTTTATCTTGATGATGTTGTTAACTCAAGGTCGAGTTTTTCTCAAGTGGAGGAGACTGGCGTGGAACATGTTACGAATGATTTCTAAGAGTGGGTTGCGCGCCAGAAGTCCAAACGAAAGAGTTTCCAGATTTGATAGGCTTTAAAAAGTCAACCGTTTTTATTTGTCAAACTCTATTGTCTTAATTTTTTTTTGCGTTTTAGGGTTTAAGACCTATTTAAACTCTTTTCGGCATTATTTTATGGGGGCAGTTTTGAATAAACTTCATATTTGAGGAATCTCTTAATTGAATTTCAGGTTTTAGATTGAAACTTGTGTGTTTACGCTTTACTCGCTGCATCATTACAAGACTACAGGACATTCAGAGAGCCATGAATGATGACAATATGGAGTCCCTGTTGGACCTAGAGGAACATTTGGGCAGGAACTGATGCAGGTTTTAAATGAAGAAATTTACTAGCATCAGAAAGCCCGTTGTGATTGGATATCAAAGGGTGATAAGAATACCAAATATTACCACATCATTACCATATCCAAATGTAGGAGACAGAGGATCGAGAGCCTCCGAGACGACCAGGGGTCTATAGTTAACGACCAAGAACAATTGAACCGAATATCCAAAGATTATTTTGTCAAACTGTATTCATAAGAGGAAGGTCCGTTTTACAGACTCCCACTCTCAGGAGCTTTCCCTGCCCGCTTTGAAGGCAAACTCCGAGATATAGCCCAGCCACCTTACCACACAAAGATTCAGTCTACAGTCTTTGGCATGAATCTGAATAAAGCCCCTAGTGGATGGGTACAATGCCCTTTTTTTCCAAAAGCAATGGGGGAGGGTCAGCCCCAAAGTGATAGAGTATATCCAGGCACTTTTTATGAAGGAACGGTGGGAGAAGGATCTAAATCAGACCATATTGGTCCTAATCGCCAAAAATCCCTCCCCGACGAATATCACCCAGTTCAGGCCGATTAGTCTCTGCAACGTGACTTAAAAAATTCTCTCCAGAGTTATTATTAATTGTTTGAAGAATCACTTGGATTTTCTAGTGAAGGAGAACCAATGTAGTTTTATCCTGGGCTGTGAAATCATGGATAATATCACTATAGCCCAGGAAGCCATTCACTAGATGAGAAAGAAGACAGGGAGAACGGGATATCTAGCGATCAAAGTGGATCTGGAAAAAGCGTATGACCAGCTTAGGTGGGATTTTATTCATAACACCTTAGTAGAGATCGGATTACCAGAGCATCTGATCTAGGTCATTATGCAGTGTATTACGACAGTGTCCATGCAGGTGAATTGGCAGGGCACAGTATTAGAGCCTTTCAGCCCCTCTCGGGGGATTAGACAAGGTTACCCGCTCTCGCCGTACTTGTTTGTCCTTTGTATGGAATGACTAGGCCATCTTATTTTGAGAGAAGTGGGACAAGGTCACTGGCATCCGATCAAATTGAGTGCTGTCGGACCCCCCTGTCCCACCTGTTCTTTGCAAATGACTTAGTTCTGTTCGCTGAAGCTACAGAAGCCCAAACACAAGTCGCCGCAAGGACCTTGGAGATGTTCTGTAAGGCATTTGGTCAAAAAGTTAATACGGTTAAGATGAAGATTTTTTTCTTCAAGAATGTTCCCCCAAAAATAGCGCACCGGCTCAGTTAAGCCCTGAGCATTATGAGTACAAACAATCTTGGAAAATACCTAGGGGTGCCTTTGATCCACGAGCGTACCTCGCGAAACACATATCAGCATATCCTAGATAATGCACAAAATAAACTATCTGGGTGGCGAGCCAAGTAGTTGTCGCTAGCGGGACGAGTCACTTTAACCCAATAGGTGATCTCAGCCCTCCCTATTTTCATGATGTAAACGGTTCGATTACCGCGTAGACTCTGTGACGACTTAGAGCCCATCATGTGAAATTTTATCTGTGGCTCCACAGCAGAGTAGAGGAAAATGCCCCTAGTTAATTGGGAAACAGTGTGTAAGCCCAAAAAGGTTGGGGGACCAAGCATCAAGCGCATTAGAACTTCCAATGATGCTTTGTTAACTAAAATGGGTTGGGCCTTGCTTACATATCCAGAAGCGTTATTGGTCTGAATTTTAAGGGCAAAATATCGTATGGACCCGTACCACATCCCCAACGATATAGTCAGGCCAGGGGCTTCGAGTTTTTGGAGGGGAATTGCAGCCAATTGGAAATTCGTTTGCCAAGGTATCTTCTGGAAACTCGGAGATGGTAGACGCATATCTTTTTGGCTGGATAATTGGGTGAAAAGTTGGGGACCACTAATTTTGGTGGCCACCTTGATAGTACCCGATTGTGTCCTTTACGCTAAAGTTGTGGACCTTAAGACCGAGGAGGGCAACTGGAAGTGGAATTTGATCCAATAATACCTTCCTTCCCTTATTTGCATGGATATTATGGAGATAATCAGAAGCACATAACCTTATTCGAAAGATACCATAAGATGGGGGCAAGCTGAACATGGGACATTCACAGTGGCCTCGACCTATGATTTAATAGAAGGGACTGTCACGAATAGTTCTGCAAATCTCTGGGACTTAATTTAGAAATGGGCGGGGCCCTAGAGGATCAGAGCGTTCCTTTGGTTAATGACCAAGAACAAGCTCCTGACTAATCAGCAAAGAGTGGTGCGACATATGGCAATGGATAGCAGCTGTCACATATGCGTACAGGAAGAGTCCACTCTCCATGCCATCCGAGACTGCACTAGAGTTCAAGAGTTCTGGACTAGGTTTCCCCCGGAGGTGATTCATTTGAATTTCTTTCTTTAGAATGAGGAGAGTTGGGTGAAATCCAATCTCATGAAATAGAC
>JANTPM010000246.1:3494812-3511174 GCA_025434745.1 Erythroxylum divaricatum | reverse complement strand
ATTGGGAATAGATGGACTTTCTCTAGGACCTGTTTTACTGACAGGATTTATCACCACTTTAGCTACTTTAGCGTCTTGGCCGGTTACTCGGGATTCCCGATTATTCTCTTTTTTGATGTTAGCAATGTATAGTGGTCAAATAGGATTATTTTCTTCTCAAGATCTTTTACTTTTTTTCATCATGTGGGAGTTAGAATTAATTCCCGTTTATCTACTTCTAGCCATGTGGGGAGGAAAGAAGCGGCTGTATTCAGCTACAAAGTTTATTTTGTATACTGCCGGAAGCTCTGTTTTTTTATTACTAGGAGCTTTAGGTATCGCTTTATATGATTCGAATGAACCAACATTCCATTTTGCAATATTAGCCAATCAATCATATCCTATAACTTTGGAAATATTATTGTATATTGGATTTCTTATTGCTTTTGCTGTCAAATCACCGATTATGCCTTTACATACATGGTTGCCAGATACCCATGGGGAAGCACATTACAGTACTTGTATGCTTCTAGCCGGAATCTTATTAAAAATGGGCGCGTATGGATTGATTCGAATCAATATGGAATTATTGTCCCACGCTCATTCGCTATTTTCTCCCTGGTTAATAATAGTAGGCGCAATGCAAATAATCTATGCAGCTTTAACATCCCCTGGGCAACGCAATTTAAAAAAAAGAATAGCTTACTCTTCTGTATCTCATATGGGTTTTATAATTATAGGAATTTGTTCTATAAGCGATATGGGACTCAACGGAGCCATTTTACAAATAATATCACATGGATTTATTGGCGCTGCATTGTTTTTCTTGGCAGGAACTAGTTTTGATAGAATACGTCTTGCTTATTTTGATGAAATGGGTGGAATGGCTACCCCAATGCCAAAAATATTCATGATGTTCAGTATCTTATCATTAGCCTCCCTTGCATTGCCGGGCATGGGCGGTTTTTTTGCTGAATTGATAGTTTTTTTTGGAATAATTATTGACCAAAAATTTCTTTTAATACCAAAAATACTAATTACTTTTGTAATGGCAGTTGGAATGATATTAACTCCAATTTATTTATTATCTATGTTACGCCAGATGTTCTATGGATACAAGCTGTTTAATGCCTCCAATTCTTATTGTTTTGATTCGGGACCTCGGGAGTTATTTATTTCTATTGTTATCCTTCTTCCTGTAATAGCGATTGGTATTTATCCAGATTTCGTGCTATCATTATCCGTTGACAAGGTCGAAGCTATTCTATCTAATTATTTTTATAGGTAATTTTTTTTTTTAATTTTATAGGTAATTATAAAACAAAAAATCAAAAAAGACTCCTATATTTTTTTTAAAAAAAAAAATGTAAATTGCTATACAATAAAAAAACTTCCTTTTTTTTTTTTTTTCAAATTTAAGTTAAAAAAAAAAGAATTGGAACAAGATATGTTTGGCATTTATGAGAACTTTTTGAATCAAGTAATATCGTGATTCAAAAGGTTCTCAATGTTTTTCCAAAAGTTTGTTATATATGTCAAATGTCAAAGCTTGTTATATATATGTGTTATGCTGTCCTATCCTTCTATTCGTCAGACTCTTGTTTCAATTCAATTAGATGTCAATGTAAATGAACCATAACTATGTAACCCTATTCCTAAAAAATTAACTCCGAAATAGCATATCCAAATTATAAGAAAGCCAATAGAGGCGACAATTGCAGAATTGAAATCGTTCCAATTTTTATTTGTTTTTGTTCGAGTATGACAATAAATCGCGAATATGATCCAAGTAATAAATGCCCAAGTTTCTTTTGGGTCCCAATTCCAATATGATCCCCACGCTTCATTAGCCCAGACTGCTCCCGAAAAAATACCTACGGTTAAATTTGATGTAATTCAAGAGTTTGAAATGTTTTCGCAAAAGTAGTGGCTCTTTCTTAAGTATGCATCTTCTTCAACTAGTTGTTGTTTCTCTTATATCTTGAATTGACTTTGAATCATCAATATCATATTTGATAAAATCTTCCAGTATCCAGATGTTAAGACAAATGATCATATCACAAAGGTGATTGTGATTTATAAGATCCTTCCAAATATTGTGGAATCATTTTTAATAAATCAGGTAAGTTCATATGCAAGAAAAGAAGCATTTATCTTGTAATTTTATTTCCTTTGGAGAATTAATCCGTTAGCAATAAAAGGAAATAAATCTAATTTAAAAATTCATCATCAAAATCATTAAATCTTGAACTAACATAGGTTTTCTCTGCAATTATTATCTTTGTGTGTAATGATTTCTTGAATTTGTAGTGAAATGAAAAAAAAAATAGTTGCTTAATGCATCATGATTTCAATTAGGAATAGTAATGGGAATGTTGGGCTGTCAAGCTCGAGCCCGGTCAGTTCCCTAGCTGTTGTGGCCAAGACTCGAGGCAAGAAGCATGAGCCGGAGCCTAACTGGGCGTAAGACAATATGAGCCTAGGTCTCACCTGCACAATTCTTTTTAAATTAGAAAAACAAAACATCTTCGTCTTGCTTCCAATTTTTTAAGAAAATTGCTTACAAAAGAAAAAACACATATTAATTTAGTAAATAATATCATTTTTGTCCGTAATTTGTTCAAGTTTTTACTAAGAAAATTTTAAAATTACCATTTCTTTCAGGAGTGAATATGTGCGGAATCATCGGTAATGCATGACAAGCAGACGTCGAAGTCAATGATTGCTGGTTTAATCATTCGGTTGGTGTGAACTTATAATGCTTATGGTACAAGCCAATCGGTATGAACTATTTGATACGGAAATACTATTGAGTAGGTTCATAACAACATTACGTCCAAGCTTTGCGTCAGGTCAGGAAACAGAAGGGCTACGTCCAAGTCAACAATACATGGTTTTGCTTTATTTGGTAGTTATGTGTATATATCAGTTAAGTAACATCTCTATCAGTTAAGTAAAGGATAAAATTACTTATTTTTAGACCTCTACCTCACATTTAGCGAACTTTCTACTGTATTTATATAAAAAAACGGAAGAACCCGTAGCTACTTTTTTTTAGGTGTGCATTAGGTAAACTTTCGGATTGTCGCAATAATCTGCAAATCACGTCATTCAGATACTCTACACTAACAAACCTTATATGATAGGAGTTAGAGGATTCAAACACAGGATCTTTTAGCCCTGTATTCTCCACTCTACCAAGTCGACCACCCCTAAGAAGCATAATATTGTTCTTGTTATTTTGTTTATTTAATACACTCAAGATTTTATGTGTTAATCGATTGAATTCTTGGTTTATAAGCAAAAGAAACCCCTCTTAAAAATTAGACTTACCCCTTTGAGATATTGTAATTTATTTAAATTTTGGTGACAATTGATTAAGAATTAGAGCATGATTATAACTTTATGAAATTGAATAATTATTTAAATCAAACAAGTTTAACGGATCTATTTTGAAATTGCACACACATGTTTAATGGTCAAAGACTCATAATAGTTTGTTAACTATTGCAATACAATATTAATGATAAGGAGTGTTTGGTAGAATATGTATGACTACGAGTTATAAACACTTCCCTGTTTTTGCGCTCAGGTGGTTTGTTCATACACTTGCTTAATCCAGGACCCTGGAGCTAATGGCAAACTTTATCTTGGTATATAAATTAGAAAGGTTAGATCAGGCATTTGCATGCAACTCCAAGAATATGGTTTCAATAGGCGTCCTCCAAACTCTTCTCTTGATCTTTGGCTTACTTATACTCTTTTGCTTTAGCAAGAAAATTGTCATTCCAAAGAAATGGCCACTTATAGGAATGTTGCCTATCGTTCTTCTTCCAGCATATCGGATTTATGATCTATGTACTAAAGTTTTAGCTCGAGAAAAGGGCACATTCCAGTTCCAAGGACCTTGGTTTAGCAAAATGAACATGTTGATCACGGCTGATCCAGCAAACATTAGGTACGTTCTGAACTCTAATGTGGCCAACTTCCCCAAAGGAGAGGAGTTCAAGGAAATTCTAGAGGTATTTGGAGATGGAATCTTCAGTGCAGATTCTGATTCTTGGACAAGCCAAAGAAAAGTTGCTCAAGAGTTGATTACAGATCGGAGGTTTTACCAGTACTTCATCAAGAGCACTCAGGAGAAGATCGATACAGGGCTCATTCCAGTCCTTGATCACGTAGCTAATCAAGAACTAGTCCTGGACCTGCAAGATGTGTTACAGAGATTCAGCTTCGATGCCACTTGCATTGTGGTTACTGGGTATGACCCCAAATGCCTTTCCATTGAATTCCCTGAAGTTGAATTCTCGAGAGCTGTTGATAATGCATTCGAAGCAACACTTTATCGACATATTTTGCCTAAGAGCATTTGGAAACTACAAAGGTGGCTTGGAATTGGGGTGGAGAACAAATTTAGTAAAGCTCAGGAAACTCTCGATCGTATCCTGTCTGATATTATAGCAGCAAAAGATAAAGATATGAAACAAGGAACAAGACTCACAGATGGACATGGTATCGACCTTTTGACATCATATATGAGTACTGAATCTACTTCCATCGGAACCAAATTAGATTACAAATTTCTTGGAGATGTCATCTTAAACTTTTTGATGGCTGGTCGAGACACAATAGCTTCAACCATGACCTGGTTTTTCTGGCTGGTTTCAGAGAACCCACAAGTAGAAACCAAGATTATAGAGGAGCTAAGAAGCATACTATCATCAAAAGAATCTGATACAATGCAGCTTTTCAAGATAGAAGATCTCAAGAAACTTGCTTATTTGCATGGTGCAATATGTGAAGCACTAAGACTGTACCCTCCAGTTCCTTTTAACCACAAGTCCACACTTAGAGAAGACACACTTCCAAGTGGTCACTTTGTATGTCCAAAGATGAAAGTAATTCCTTGTGTGTATGCAATGGGAAGGATGAGCTCAATATGGGGAGATGATTGCTTAGAGTTTAAGCCTGAAAGATGGATTTCACAAGTTGGAGAGATTAAGCATGAACCATCCTACAAGTTCGCAGTTTTTGGAGCTGGACCGAGGATTTGTCTCGGGAAAGAGGTTGCTTTGATTCAAATGAAGGCAATTGCTGCATCTGTTGTCTACAATTATCACGTTCAAGTTGTTGAAGGGCATAATGTAGTCCCTAGTCTTTCCATAATTCTTCGTATGAAGCATGGGCTCAAGGTTAGGATTTCCAGGAGATGGATGACATAATCTTAACTTAATTTGTTATTTTGTTTTGCTGATTCTCAATATAGAGTTGATGAGTCAAGAATTACGCCTTGTAGATTTTTAAAAGGTTCTAAATGTAAGCCAAACTGTGATTCAATTCTTGAAAGTTTAGGTGTAACTTGTAAGTTTAAATTAAAATCTCCCCATCTGATTATATTAACTAGGAAAAAAATAAAATTGGTGTTGTAATAATAATTGAAATCAATTTGTTCTTAATTAAAACTGTTAGATTTAATATTGTCATATTTTGTTGGCTTCAATTCATTTCATAAAAAACATTTTATTTATGTTAAATTATAAATAATTATACGAAAACTGATGGATTTAATATATGTCATGATTTATTAGTTTTCATATATTTCATAAAAGTATTTATTTATTTTAAATTATTAAAAATTAAAATTTTCTTCTTGTTCTATACTAATATGACATTTTCAAAAAAAAAAGCATAATACTTAAAAAAATTCTGAAATATATGAAGATACATTATATACGATTTTAGAATTTAACACATAAAAATAAATTTCTTAGCATGTTTCTCTCATAATAACTAATTTTTAGTGGTTTCAATTTTATTTTTAATGTACACAAAATTAGACTGATGATTTATTATTGAATTATTTATAGCAATTTTAGTACTTATTCATGTGCTTGACAATGGTGCAAAAACTTCATTCAAGCGCAATAAATTCATAGAGTACTTGGAGATAAAAAGAATCCGGATGTAGTTGGCATACACACAAAGAAGAATTTGTCATGAACTGTGAACTTAATGTGTTGCTTCAACTACAAACCGTGAGTTGAATTGAGCTTTGATAATGTGTCTCCTTAACTGTCTCCGATAAAGCTCCACAAGAAAGAAATGTATTATGAACTGCTACTTGGCAAAATATCGAAAGGTCGAGTTATCTAAGTTGCTACATAGGTGGCAAAACCTCATAAAACCCTTCTTTATCTATCTTTTTCTTAAAGATCAATTTGATAACTATAAATATGTCCATAGTGTTGACTCTTGGTACTTAGTAGCTTACTTCAAGTCTTCAATGGCGTTCATAGGACTCCTTGAGATCTTTTTAGCGTTCATTGGCTTCTTACTAGTGCGTTATTATTGTAGCCCTGATGGGTACCCTATAAATTGGCCAATACTTGGTATGATACCTGATATTCTTCTCCATCTTCATCGCATTCATGACAGACTGCATGAAGTTCTTGAGCTAAGTGGAGGGAACTTCTTAAATCATGGTCCCTGGTTTTGCAACATGGAGATGTTGGGAACTGCTGATCCAACCAACATAAATTATATAATGAGCTCCAACTTCTCGAACTATCCCAAGGGACATGAATTCTCGGAGATATTTGACATTTTGGGAGATGGGATTTTCAATTCCGACTCTGACATGTGGAAGAACCAGAGGAAACTTGCTCATGCAATGATCAACCATCGACGGTTTCACCGATTCCTGGTGAATGCAAGCCAGGACAAGGTGACAAATGGGTTAGTTCCAGTTCTCGAGTATGTGGCTAAACAAGGGTTTGTCCTGGATTTGCAAGATTTGTTCCAGAGGTTCACGTTCGATCTCACATGCATACTGGTTACAGGCTATGACCCTAAATGTCTCTCTATCGAATTTCCTGAAGTACAATTCTCAAAGGCCCTGGATGATGCTGAAGAGGTACTATTTTACAGGTACGCCAGGCCAGAATGGATATGGAAGTTGCAGAGGTGGATGGGTGTTGGACAAGAGGGCAAAATGATCAAAGCTCAAAGAACTTTAGATCATATCATATCCAAATACATAGCACGAAAAAGAGAAGAATTCAAAGAAAAACCCGCTCTGACACAAGATGCAGGAGGAATTGATTTGCTAGCTTCTTACATGCATGAAGCTAAGGTGATGGGAACAACTTTAGATGACAAGTTTCTACGAGACACCATCCTGAACTTCCTGATTGCTGGGAGAGACACCACAAGTTCAGCTCTTACTTGGTTTTTGTGGCTCGTCTCTAACAATCCACAAGTAGAACACAAGATAAGAAGGGAACTCCAAACAACTATACCACTAAAAGAAGGACAAAAATGGAGGTTGCTCCATGCACATGAACTCAAAAACCTAGTTTATCTACATGGAGCATTATGCGAGTCATTAAGACTGTACCCACCAGTTCCATTCCAACAGAAAGCATCTGTGGAAGCAGATGTTCTTCCAAGTGGGCATCGAATCACTCCAAACATGAAGATAGTGTTTTCATTATATGCATTGGGAAGGATAAAGTCGATTTGGGGAGAAGACAGCTTGGAATTCAAACCAGAACGGTGGATTACAGAGAAAGGGAAGATTAAACATGAGCCATCTTGCAAGTTCTTGGCATTTAATGCAGGTCCAAGGACTTGTCTAGGCAAAGAAATAGCTTTCACTCAAATGAAGTTGGTGGCAGCTACCATAATCCACAACTACCAAGTTCGAGTACTTGAAGACCATCCTGTTTCTCCAAGTAATTCTGTTATTCTCCATATGAAACATGGCCTGAAGGTGAGAATTGCGAAGAGATGGTGAAGAGTTTATAATTCAATTTTACTATAATGTATTATCTTTGCCCTTTAATATGTATTTTTTTTTATAAATCAGAAGATATTTTATACAAAAAAAATATAACGTTATGTACATGGCTATAACTTCCAAACCAACGACCCATTGCTACCCCAAAGCTTCACAAGACCTAACTTCATACTAATTATCCACACACTCAATCATCATATTCAATTCTACGTTTCTTCCCAATTTCCATGCCTATCTAAATATCTATGTAATCATCTTATATATAATTTTGTCATTTAATAAGAACGTTAAAAATATGTAAGATTAGTTAAAGTTAAACTTAAACTTAAGCGTTTCATTCTACCATATTTATCCATACTATGACCATAGATATATTTCAAACCTACAAATGAGAAAATTAAATTAATATATAAGAAGGTAATTGAAACTGTTTGATTTTATTTCTATTTTCTGTTATTTTTAATTTATATTTTTAAATAAAAATACAATTTTTTTTAATTGTTGGTATTAATGGAATTGTATTTTAGTTACGAATTAATTATAAATTGAAATTATAAAAATAAACTATTTTTTTCTTCAAAAAAATAAACTATTTTTATAAATATTTAATTAAATAAATGCATTTTAATCTTTGAAAATTGGAAGTAGAACTAAAAATAGAAATAATAAAATTCAATCAAACATATTTTTTCCTAAATTTAAAAATAAAATGAAAAGTAAAAAGTAAAACAGGCACAACGTAAGCTTCTTAATTGCAATATGTAATCTCTAGAACATAAAGTAACTTATCACAGAGAAAAGAACGAATATCTTTCAATAGTCTTATTCAAGCATACGACACAACATAGTCTAGTAAAAAAGAACATAACATGTTCCATTTGTAAACCAAATCAAGTGTGGAAGCAGGAATGTTTTGAATGTACAAGCCGTCATCTAAGGCTGTCCAGTTACAATCTTTATAGTTGTACTTCTGAAGGAGCGTGTCATCCATCCAAAACACTTGAAACGAACCATGACCATGTTCCCAGTTCATGGAGCAGAAGAAAAGTGTAGTTCCAAAGATATTGGGTCTGAAACTCCACTCATAGTCTTGAGAGACAAGGAGTACATGCACACCCAACATGCACACCCAAGTCATTGTCACGAGATTTGCAACGAACTGTCAACTAGCTGTTACCACTCAGGCCATTGATGATGTGCACATGATATCTTCCCGCCATAGCCGAGTAGTGACTCAATGTTGCAGCCAATATGATCATCATCAAATTCCATTGGATTCCACTCATCTTCCTCGTTGTTTGCTCTTGTATGATTGAGCTAGGAAATTAGCTCCACAGGATTGGTCTATTTATATTTGCATGAACATAATCTCAAGTAATAAATGTCTCATACTGATTAATTGCAGGTCAATCACATTTGAAATTAAGTAATTAATGCCATGTTGAATATATTAAATGGAATATTTGTATGAGTAAATGATTTGGAATATGCTTTTGGACACTTAATCTGCAATAAAGAACAAGAATTTAAGGTGGATAATCCTATATGATGATATTTGATTACGATGATATGTTCAAGAACAATGTATTTCAGATTGTAGTACCTCAGTTTTTTTTTTCTCAAAGTAATTAAATTTTCGATGGATAATATGTTCTTAATAATGTGTACTGAATAAGCTTTTACGTCCCATTTCTTTTCCTTCGTTTACAAACACTTTACCAGCTAAAGATTTAACGATTGAATTTCTTAATCCTTGTGATTGTTTTACTTTTAGTGATTAAAAAATTCAATCGATTTAATCATAAAAAATTTGAATCGGTCAATTTTTTGGTTTGATTTATTTTAATAACTTTTTATTGTTAAAAACTGATCAATTTATTAATTAATTGGTTAGTTTTCATAAATTAATAAGTTTTTATAAATCAAAACAAATCAATTAATTTTCATTTAACAATCTCTTTTTTCAGTTAAATTTTAAATTTTTTAATAGCAATCTTTTTAACTATATTTTAAATTCTTTAATTTTATTCAATCTTTAGTTGATTTTACAAAGGTCTAGTACCAGTTGAATCTCTTAAGCCTTAATTTTTGTTTTATAGTTTAATTTTTGTTTTGGTGTTAAAACATTAGTATTTTTATAGTCATTTGAAATTATGCTTAGCTTTAGGATAA
The DNA here is from genome assembly GCA_025434745.1 of Erythroxylum divaricatum. NCBI lineage: Eukaryota > Viridiplantae > Streptophyta > Magnoliopsida > Malpighiales > Erythroxylaceae > Erythroxylum > Erythroxylum divaricatum. The sequence continues at coordinate 3,501,225 of JANTPM010000246.1, read as the reverse complement.
TTTATTTAGTAGGCCTTGACCAAAATTATTGGGCCCAAATTATTTTAAAATTAATGAGTTAAATTTTATTTGATTATTTTCAAACTTAACTTTGGTATTAGAATTTTACCGAGTCGCAAACTAAAAACAAAATACTTTAATTAATTATAAAATATCAAATTGACAAAATAAAATATATTTAAAGAGTTTTTTTCTAGACTTGGCAATTTTGGCTTAGTTTGGCCCGATTTTGGTACCGGTTGATCGGATCACAGGTTGATTTTTGCTTGTGGTCCGACCAGAACAATAAAAACGTCATTTTTTAAAATTTTTCATGAAAAAGTAAGGAAGGGAAGGGTTGGGCCAAGGGCTGGTCAGCCCGTGGGTGGACCCCAACCCTTGGCCCAACCCTGCTACAAGTCTGTTCACGAGCCATCCAATAAGGCTTGTAGCTCTGGTCCGATTCGATCCATTGATATCCCTAATTTTTTGGTTTGTAGAGAAATCAGGCTTGGAAACTACTTCCTTTGGGCCCTAATAAAGCCCTTTTTGCCAAAACCTGCAGTTTCCTTTCTGAAACGAAGACTTTTATGACTTCAATAATTTCATGACGTGTTATTGTACTTTTTATGTTTTCATTAAAATCAAACTATTCTTTGCAACCCTTTAAACTTCGTGTCTGTAGGTATTAAAAGAACAAAATCCTCGTTTAAATCTAGATTATACAAATATCTGCTAAAATTTTTATATCATTATATATTTTTAATTGAATTATTTTTATATCAATAATTATGCAAGATCGGTTGTTTTTTTTTATTATTATTGTTATTATTATTAGTGCTTTATTTTTATTTTATTTTATTTATTTATTTATTTTTATTTCTTATGAGTTATTCATAAGTAACTATCTATTAGTTAGGGATAAAAATGCGTACATTATATCTCTTCATATTTCGTTTTAATGTTATTTTTTGGTTGTTTTTTTACAACAATATAATTTCGTTATCAACAATTTGATTAGTGTGTTCGATCACAGGATAATGCTAATAAGAGCAAATGGAATCTGAAGCTACCAATTATAGTTTATGCAAATGGAATCTGAAGCTACCAATTATAGTTTATCCTTCTCTTTTTGATCTTACGAAGAGTGTATAAAGTATATATAATTGCGGGAGTGTAAGTTTTAGTATTAAATGTATACCCTTGTTTATTATTTTCCTAAGTTTTGCACCAAATTGAATGTCCATTAAGTGCTCTTTATTAATAGGGTGTGTGAGTGGTCACAGCATGTATCCCAGAATTATGCATTTACAACTCATTAACAAACCTTATTTTGAAAGACACTTAATGCATGCATCAATGTTTAGATAGAAAATGTGGACTCTTTGTATTGAACTAACTTTTAAAAATTTTATTAATTTTAAAATTTTTAAAAAAATTCTCTGTAGTTTTCAATTTTTAAAAAAATTTTTAATTTCCACTAAAATAATGACGTGAAACACGTGCAAAATTAACATCATCTATGAACTAAAGAAATAATACTTGATTAGATTTAAATTTAATATTATTATTATTATCTTAAATTACTAATTAATAACATAATCATCTTAAATTATTATTTAAGTCAAATTTAATTAATTCAAATCATATTTAAAAGTTGAATTGAGTTATTATATTAATCGCATTTGATTATTCTGAATAAGATATGTATATTTGATCGTTACTTTTATCGTTAGTTTTTAATTAAAGTTTAAGAGAAGAGATTTTTTAAAAAATTAAAAAATTAGAAAATTTTATAAAAAATTCTAAATTTAACAGAATTTTTTAATTTTTTAATTTTTCTTTGATGGTATTCTTTTTTCACCCAGAGTTGCACCCTCTTCTTCATGTTAACCATTAAATCTCTACTACTTTTTCCATCCTTATAAAATTTAGAATTACATTTACAGAGAGAATTTTAACTACTACCTCCTAATGTAACATATAAAGTAAATTAGCCTCATAATTATATATATATAACAATTGAACCCTTCCTATTGGTAGAAATTGTGAAGTTGAAATTTTGGAAATGGCTTTTTTAAATTTCAGACCCATAAACCTTATAGTGGAATGGCCTAACGAGTTTAAAAGATGGATAATTATTAGGTAGACCTTGTTCTATTTCAATATAAAGGAGGTCGATGTTGTATAGTAAACTCATGTATTTACTTACGATAATTTACTCATAAATTGGATTGATATCTAATGTATACTTCGCTTTTTGGTTGCTCACAGCATTTAGTTGCCTTGTCCAATTTGAAGAAGCTTAGAGAATAGCAGAGAACATTAAGGGGGCGCTTGGTTCATAGAGGGTAATGGGAATGAGAATAGGAATGAATATAGTGAGGAATGGGAATGGATATAATCATTATAATTATGGTGGTTGGTTAAGATGAAGGAATGATTACCATTACCATTGATAGTGGTTGGTTTGTTAAAAATGTTAAAAAATAAAAATTTGTTAAAATTTTGTTTTATAACAAATTTTAAGTATATTTTAAACAATTATTTTTAATTTATGCACCCTAATTATAATGACAAAATATTTAAAACTAAGTATATTGCGATTTTTCCTTTTCGATAGCTCTTGAAGAAAAAAAAAACTCTAGTATTTTCTTGCATCAATATATCATTAGTTACATAATATCCTCAAAATATAAATTAATCGTCCAAAATATTGTATAATTTATTGACACAACCATAATATCTACTATTTTATTGTTACAGTAAAATTAAGTAACATAATTTAATATAATTTACTTTCATCTAATAATACAAATGATGTTATATTTTAAGTAATTAATGAATAATATTTTAATTAATTACATTGTAATTAACTAATTAATTAATAATATTTTAATTAATTAATTACATCTTAATTATATTTTAATTAACATTTTAATTAATTAATTTTAATTAATTATATTTTAATTAGATTTTAATTAATCATGTAATTAATTATATTTTAATTAACTAATTAAAATTTAATTAATTAATTAATTGAATGATTAATTATATTTTATTTTGATTAATTATTTTAATTAATTAATTATATTTTATCTTAATTAATTAAATTTATTGTAATTAATTATAATTAATTAATTATAATATCTTAATTAATTTAATTTATTGTAATAACTAATTAATTAATAACGTTTTAATTTCATTTTAATTAATTGATTATATTTTAATCAGATTTTAATTAATCATGTAATTAATTATATTTTAATTAACTAACTAGATTTTAACTATACTTTAATTAATTAATTATATTTCAATTAATTAATTAGATTTTATGTTGATTAATTATATTTTTTAATTATTTTAATTAATTAATTAATTAGTTTTTATCTTAATTAATTAAAGTTATTAATTAATTACATTTTATCTTTTAATTAATTTCATTTTAATTATATTTAATTAAAAATTAAAAAATTAGTATTAGTAAGAATCAAACCCATTCTTCCTCCCATACGTGAAGGGTATGGATCATTACCTAAAATTTGGGTATAAAAAACGATTAAATTAATCATAATAATCAACCAATCATTATTATTCATTCCATTCCCATTAATTTATTTCCATACCCCTTAACCAAGCACTCCCTAAATCTTATTCTTATTGGTAAAACTAGTTCTAACAATTTTTCTTGTCGTTTACATAGAGGGATCATGCTGAGTTCTTTATCATTTTCTATTTGTAGCTGGACGGGGTCAATGGGTGATCATGAAAGCCTATGCCCTGGGGTGGTGACTTCCATTGCACGTGGGTTGGGTGCCTTCCTAAGGTCTCCTCAATGAGGGAGAGCCTACGTCATAGTTTGTGGGAGAAGGGCCTGAGTTCGCGCGGCCCTTGCCAAGTTACGAGTACAAGTGATGGGTATGGCCGTGTGGGTGTTAATCTGCTTGAGTAATGGTGGTGGCGGATATCAGTTAAGAAAAAGTACAATTGTTTCTTCTGAAAGGGTACAAGAAAGCCTGAGTGACATCTAACTCCTCTAGCTGCGATGGAACATAGAGATGATTTGGTGTTTCCACTTGGGATTTGTTCTAATAGTCAATCTCTTTGTCTATTGTAGTGTATTATTAATCCAAGAACATGATGAATTAACAATAACACCTTGTTGGAATTTGTGAATTACATCTTGTAACAACTAAATCATTCTTTTAGTGGAATATTTGAATGCGAGTTTACCAAAAATAGTCTTTTTATTATGTAAGAGTAAGGCTGGGTACTATCAAACTTACTTAAATTCTGTTTTATTGCGAAGCTTCAAATTGGGTGATTATGATGATAATGATAATAATGATTATGATCTTGTAACAACTTAATGATGTTTCTAAGTTGAATTTGTTGTAACAAATCAGTTTGAATGCGAACACATTTTAGCAAATAGAATATCTGGATGAAGTATCAACGTCTTTGTTTTCCATACCCTTGTTATATCTAAATCTCAAAATTAAATCCCAAAAGATTTGGCAGTTTCATTTGTTGAAATGATCTTTTGATTCAGAATCTCAAACTTCTATAGTAAGTCTGCATGTCTTTCGGTATTATAATGAGACCATTGTCTGATTGTCATAACTAGTTCCAATAACACATCTTCGTAAGTTAATAATTTTTTTTTGGTGTAATGGAGGAACAAAATAAGGAGGACTAAAGCCTCAAAAAAGCAACAGATCGCTGATCATTAAGAAGCATAGTGCGCATGCCCGGAGCCGGAGAGTCCCAGATAGACCAAGATAACGTATTGGAAGAACCCTCCAGCGTGTGTTGACCAGCCTTGTTTAATAATTTGGCCTTCCATCCTTGTAACCGAGACTGCATTTTGTCCAGTACATGGTTATAATCCTGCTTATGATTTGCAGCGTTCAACGGGACACCAAGGTAAGAGCCCAGATCCATAGTAAAATGAAAATGTAGCTGGTGTTTGAGAGATTCCTTATGCCTACGAGAAACACAAGGCGAAATGAAAGCTTTGGTTTTTTGATCATTAATTTCCATCCCAGAAGCAGCACAAAACTTTGTCATAGTGTCAATGACAACTCTGCAATCCCGAAGAAACGCATGAGAGAATAAGAGGACGTCATCTGCAAATCGAAGATGTGAGACCGCAGGACTATTCCTAGCAACCTTGATCGGATGCCACTGGTTATGCGTCACTTTCTTAGAGATAAGTAAAGACAGTTTCTTCATGCACAACACAAAGAGGTATGGGGATAATGGATCCCCCTGTCGTAAACCCCGAGTAGGAGAGAAAGTCGCAAGACGACAACCATTCCAAACAATCGAGAGTCGTGAACTAGAGACACACGACATGACAAGGGCCACAATCCTTGAGGGAAAACCAAAATCAAATAGAGTTTGATTAAGAAAACGCCAATCGACTCTGTCATAAGCCTTAGCCAAATCAATCTTCATTGCAAGATAACCCAGTTTCCTCTTAGTTTTACGGATAGTATGCATTAGCTCCTTAGCAAGGATAATATGTTCTGAGGCAGTTCTATCAGGGATAAACGCGCCCTGAGTGGGGTTAATAATGGAGTCCAACATTGGACGAAGGCGTTGAACTAGAACTTTGGTAAGAATTTTATAGCATACATTGCAGAGACTAATAGGGTGAAATTGAGGTATGGAATTTTGTGTGGGTACGTATCAGTAAGTTAATAAATGAAGATATGTTGATGATAACGTCTTACTGAAACAAGCCAAAGGATGCCCATCGTTCGTCAGAATTGCTCCTATTTTTTTCCAAGTGTATCTGCTTCAATCATTAGAGGTCGGTTGAAATTAAGGAGAGCAAGAACTAGTGCTTGCAATAAGTTTTCTTGAGTTTGTTGACGAGATTAGATATTCACGGCAGTGAAATAATTACAAAATTTTTTATATTTTAAATTTATAAACGTAAAAATTATTTTAATTTTATAAAATAATTTAACACATAAATTATAATAAAGTATAAATTATAATTCATATCTTATTCTCTAAATTGATCATTTTCTTATCATATCTTATGAATAGTTTCTAAAATCGATTCATCTTAAGCATCAATGTTTAACAAATATCAAACCTCTAGCTGTATCTATGAAACAAGGTGAGAGAGCTATCTAAGAGTTAAGTAAGAAGTAGTAACTCCATTAGAGCTTAAGTTTATTTATAATATGTTTTGAATGTTTTAGTATTTTAATTGAAATTAGAATTTAATTTTAATTAAACTCTAATTAGAATTAAATATCAATTATGTCCGAATAAGATTCAATATCTCATATTGATCTTTATTTATTAAATATGAAATTTACAATTAAGTTTAACTTAATTAAAATAAATTTGCTCTCTACAATCTGTTCTTTATGTATAACTCATTATATTCTCAAATATGTTATCAATGATTATAA
>JANTPM010000246.1:3470793-3484684 GCA_025434745.1 Erythroxylum divaricatum | reverse complement strand
GTTGTATAATATATCAATATGGACTATTTTGCAATTTTTAAAAAGTTTAGGGACTATTTTATAAATTTAAAAAATATTCCGAAACGGTACCCGGTACCGGTACCGTTCCGTTCCAGAGCCCAATCCGGTACCGAGTCCGGTACGGTATTCATAACATTGAGAGAGGGAGGATAATTTTGAAATTTTTAAAAATTTTATAAAAAAGTTTCAATATTTTTTAAAAATTTTAATACCAGCCAATATTTAACCTATATTGTGATACGGGTAACCCCCGTAACTTTCTCAAATTCCAACATCAAGCCCCTTTCAATCTTGTGAGTTTCTTTTATAATGCAACTCCATCTCTTGCGCTGTGATTTTATATTTTCCTTCATATGTTTCAAATTATGAGAGCGTGTGCTCTCTGCTGTGCCTTCTATGATTCTTGAGTTCTGATACCAAATTCTTACGTATAGAAACCCTAATTTCCAATTTTCGAGATTGGATTCAAGAAGAGAAACAAAAAACTCGCTACAATGTAGAGAGAGAAAATAATTTGTTCGTTAATCGTTTTTCTCGTTACACCCATTAATAACAAACTTCCTAGCCGTAACATCCAATAATATTTTTACACCTGTCATCATTTGAAACCTCATTAAAACGAACTACGTCGTTTTGGCACCGTTCATCGTCTTCCTTCGTTCTGCTCCTCTGTCGCTTCCTCTCATAACACTTTAGCTCCTAAAGTGACTTGTTGACTTTCCGCCATTGTTAATTTCAGTTGTTTGAAATGATTATCATAACAAAAAAAAAAGAAAAAGAAAAAGGAACACGAAGCTTCAGTACCCAGGTGGATTCATATCTGTGGGTTGATTAGATTTACGTTCAGTTAATACAATGTTAATGACCTCAACTACAGAACCGAAGTTTTGTTCTTTCATTTCCAGATCATCCGCCAACTTCCATTTTCAGCCAAATTATGGTAACCTGCAAAAAGAACATATAGTTAAGAAGAACACACAAGTTACAGTAATACGTATAGTTGAAGCTAAGGTATAAATGAAAGAAGCTACGAGCAAGTTTCACTAACCCCAATTTGAGGGAGGTATCCGAGCTCTCGTAGTCGTGTGAAGGACCATTGGAGGAGTTGCAGACATTGGTTACAGACTCTGATGACTGGCCTTCCTCGCAAACCGTATTCTTTGTTGTGTCTGCTGAAATGTATCTGTGACCATTTGATATCTGCATGACCTTCCATTGCACATTTAGAACAAATTTTGAGATCACTAACGTAAATGTATTTGTTTAGTTAAATTGCAAGAACGTAGCGAGAAACATCCTAAGTATTTGTTTAGTTATATTGCAAGAACGTTGCGAGAAACATCCTTACTTGTTGTCTTAGTCTCTCATTCTCTTCTGTCAATTGCGTTCCCTGCAAAAAATATATATATATATATATATACGTATTAAGTGTCCCTTTTCACAAAGAAATAGAGAAAAACCAAACTCAAAACCACTGGAGTTGCTAGCAAAAAGATCACCAACAATGATGACTCACTTTTCTTTGTAAGTCATCAATCTCTTTCATAACTTTCTCACCCTGTGATCAACACCAAAAATATAATGTAATGTTAACAACAATCATGATAATGTGATTTTATCAGAAAAAGAACAGCTTACTTACTAACCTTCTTTTCGATCACACGGCTCAAGCCAATTTCAAGAGACTTCTCAAGTTTCTGAATTTCTTCTAGGTTTAGTCCTTGGAGCTCTTCCCCTCTCATCTGCCTGTTTTAAAGGGATCCAAGGTAATGAAGTAAATGTAAATCATAATGATTCAATAGCTAATAACGAGTCAAGATTATACTTTAATTTCTGGCATTTGTCAGCGACTTCCTTGTTTAGCCTGGAAGAGTTGCTGTCTGCTACCAGCTGCATGAAAAGAACCCGTCATTATAATTTTAGCAGGCAAATTATGTTATCCAGAAAAGAGAGAGTGAAAAAAGGAGTAGTATCTCCATAAAAATTCAAAGTTAGCATATATATGTAAAAGAGAAAGTCCTGTCCTAATCAACTGTTGAATCAAAACTTTTCCTACGGTTCTGAGAGTTTTTATGACATGTAGGAAAAGAAATACTGACAAAGGTAAACTACAAACCTGCAACTCAAGTGATGGTTGTTCCAACTTAGGAAGATTCTTCGAAAGCAAATTATGCCTTTCCAGGATTTCCTTCATGCTTCATAACAAAAAGAACATAAAGTCATTACCTAGAATGCAGCCCCAGTGAAGTTGATTAATTAACGTTCAATCAATAATTAAAAAGTAAATGAAACTTTTTAGGATGTCTCTAGAATTATAGGCTTATGGCTTAAAAGAAGTTTTATACTCTATTCCCTTTGATCCAGTTTCATGAATCAGTACAGACAAGATACTGCAGTAGAGAACATTTTCACTCTATATCCAGCAACAATTACAAGGAACTCCAAAAAGAAACTTTAAAGGAATAAGTTGATGTAGTATTATTATGATTTCATGTCAAGAGATTAAAAAAAAATTAAGGCCTCCTCTTAAATCACAAATCTCATCAAGAATTATAATATCCTTTCTAATTTCGATTACTGCTACTTGAAGCAATCTTATGAGTGACTAAAGACTTGCTGGTTTTTCAACTTGCAGTTCTTGACAGTGCATTATAAGAAGACATGCTTGTGTTCTGGATCATGTCCAACTCCATCAAAACCGATCATATCCAAAACCTATTCTAACTTATACTTTCCAAGTTTTTGATTGCATTTTCATCTTTTGATAACTCATAAGTTGAAAGGCAGACGTCTAGTCACCTCAGCTACTGTCCTAACAATTCATGAAACCTTTGCGTTTGTCTTTCTTGAGCTTCCTCTATAACTTTCTTCTTCTGAACTACGTACCATAGTTTGTCATAAAAGACAAATGAATATGGTTTTGTTAATGGACACAGGACGTTGTTGCATTGCCATGCTCTCTTTGGCAGTAAATGAAGAGAAAACTACCAGGAAATAACAAATTCACAACGAAGCGATGGCATTATTAATTAAAACCTACCAATATAGATAGCATCAATAATGTAATGTCATTGGTCCAACAATTATTTCAATTGGGGTTTAAGAAAACCACAGATCCGAAAGTAATAAGAAAAGGCAGCATATTGCAATAATTCTCTAATTAATAACCTTCCATTTTAAGTTAGTATGTTAAACATAAAGCTATTCTGACAATATTTAGACTAATTAAGTAATCCTCAGAAGTTTCTTAAACCATCTTAATACCTTAAGTCCATGATAAGATTATCACACAGAGGCAACACGAACTCTAGTTTAGTTGATTGTTTAACTTGTCTCTAATACATAGGAATTCAATCATAATGTTAAAAGATGTCTGATTCCAACAATAATGCAACTTGATTTGTCTTTTTTTCAATAATTGTAGATTCTTACAATCGATGAAAACTTAATACATCACCAGATCTCAATCAGTATTGAGCTCTTTCTACCCGGTAAATACCTTATCCACTAGAGGACAGTGGAAAGACAGAGGGACCATCCATGATCACCATCCTTTTTTTCAGGAACACCATAAAAACACACATAGAAAAGATAAAAGGAAGGATAAGCAACTAGAGAAGAAACAAGAAGAAGAAGGGATAAATAGATAAGCATTTGGAAGCAATCTGAATTCAGCAACTAAAGAACGTTGTAACCAATGGTACATCAATACTTCATCAAAGAACGAAAGTTATTCAGACCAATCAGAAGGACAGCAAGACACTGGAGCTTCAGGTTATGGTGTCTGACGTGAAATGATTACAAGATTAGACACTAGTTCAGATGGTGAAAAGGTACCAATTTACCTAGAAATGCTCATTTCTCGTTCTTCAAAAATCAACTAAAACATCTATTCTCAGTGCAATACCGGGAGATCACTGTTCTAACTTGCACAAAAGTACGCATAGTTATGCAGGAAATAAATAAGAAGACACAGACACAAATGGACAGACATGCATTGAATAGAGGAGAAGACAGACCTGTAGCTGGAGTACTCAAAGAGCTTCCCAGTCGAAGAGAACACGATGAGAGCAACATCAGCATCACACAGAACTGAGAGCTCCTCAGCCTTTTTGAAAAGCCCTCTACGCCGTTTCGAAAAGGTTACCTGCCTAGCCGTGGCGTTGTCAATCTTCTTGATCTGAATCTTCTCTCTCGCCATAACCGTACTCAATATAGAGCATATATATATATATATATACTCTGATAAGCAAGAAAAAACCGAGAAAGCTTCGAACTTTCCAAAGCTTCACTTACTTGTAACCCGGAGACTAAACCAGCAGATAAGGAGAAGAAAAGGGCTGCTATAAAAAGGAAAAATAAGGACAGGTAGTGAGTAAGAGAAGTGGCATTTGCCAAATTAAGAGAGGAAACTGTGGCAGGATCCAGAATGAGGAAATGAAAACAGATTTTGAGAAAAAGAAAACCCACCAATTGCAGGTCAACGAAGCTGAGAAAGAGGCAGTAACTGAGAGATTGGCTGACGCAAATTTTTCAGAGTAGACGGCAACTTAGGGGTGCTTTGTACCATGTGTTGATGCTTTGGTCATTGTTCTTGTGAGAAAGAAAAGCAAATAGCCACCAATGGACTAAAGAGAGAGAGTGGGTGGTGAGTTAGATGTAAAGTGCATTCTCATGGTTGACTTAATTTTTATTCCTCGGGTTGAGTAGGACACCTGAATTTTGATAACACACAACTTTATCGTAAATTAACTAGTAAAAAGAATTATTATTATTATATATTTAATAAATAAAATATAAATTAAATAATACGATAAAAATAAATAAGATAAAAAATAAATCAAATACAAGAAAATGGTAACGGCGATCATAAGTGATCATGATGATAATAATAAAGTTAAGCATGGAGATCATTAAACCTTCGTCTTTCCTATTACAAATTATAAATATAATGTTGTCCTATATTCTTAACATCTAAATGTTTTTTCTTAGCATGTAAAAATTACCTAAGTTTGTTTCCTTTAAATTTTCAATAATATTAGTTATGTTTAATTTGTCTCTTATCATTATATTCTTCATTTTATCTCTTATAGTAAGATTGTATATCTAACGGAATATCCGCATCTTATCATCATTAACTTATAACTATACATCTGTTTGATAAACTAATATTCTGTTGTATAGAGTATAGTCGATCTAATTCTTAAATGATAAAATTTACTTTTTTAATTTTAATAATATCTTCTTATCATATAAAACTTCTAATACATTTTTTTTATTCAAGTCATCGTAATTTAATAATATTATTAGTATAAATAATGTCATGTTAATAGCAAAATATAATTGGATGTTAATTAAAAAATGAAATATATGTATAAAAGGCACTGGAACAGTATATTTAACCGATATTAATTTAATTATATATATTTCAAAAATATTTAGTGAGTTGCCTTAATAATTAACAAAAAATACTTAAAGATTAGTGGGCCAGCCATAAGCCAGAACACACGTTTTGCTCTTTTTGGTGGAAACTCTCGGCCTCCGGTGACTTCTGGCCAGTCTTACCGAGATTGGTCGGATTGGTCGGATCTTTAAATCAGTTGTTACCGTATTTTATTAAATTTTATCAATATATTTATGTAAAATTTACACAAATATATAAATAAAATTAATTAGAATAAGGTTAAAACACAAATCTACAGGCGTAGAAGACTTGATATGCACCTAAACTCATCAGAACTAATATTTATGAAACTTAATATCAATATAAGAATATAATTTTTTTTGAAGAAATATATATGCTATTACTCTATATCCTTATTTATTATAAAATAATAAAAATGAAATCAATAATTGATTTAAATTAACAAATATGTGAAACGGATTGTGTTTAATATATATGTGTGTGTATAAAATGAAAATCATTTAAAATATTTTTTATGATTTCTTATTAATAGTAAGATATTATCTAGTAAATTTTGTAATATTTAAATAATAAAAATATTTTTATTAAATTATTATTTTAGTTAAATTAAGATATTTTTGTTAAAATTAAAGAAACTTTGTTTTAGCCTTATAAAGTTGCGAATAAATGACCTCTATTTTTTCCATTCATATTTATTTGTTCATTGTACAATCCTGAGCTTGGTCTAAAACGCGGTCAATCCGAGCCAAGTTTATTAATTTTGGACTTTTGAGATTGATATGAGAAGGTCCAATAGTATATGTTCTTATCCTTAAATGATAGAGATGTGGTAAACATATTTTATTAAATGTTTAAATGTTACAATCTTTCTAACTCTATAAATATGTGTCTAATTAAGCTACTTTTGTATATTATTACCAATATCATATAATTCACATAATTGATTAAAGTTGAGGGGTAATATTTTAAACTAGACGTTTAAAAAACATCATCAAGTGTAAATTTTAAAGTATATCACCAATTTAAAAAACTTAAAATATAATAATACATAATGTTTCAAAAATTGGATTGAAAATTAAACTGATGGAGGTAAGAGATTTAACATTTAAAAGTTTCAACTGATATTAAACTATTATAAAATTAATTAAAAATTGAATAAAATTGAAAATTTCTAAAATATAATTAAAAAAGACATCTATTAATTTAAAGTTTAATTAAAGAGAAAGACTGTTAAATAAAAATTAATTTATTTATTTTAATTTATAAAAACTGACTAATTATAAATTGATCGATTTTTAATAATATAAATTATTAAAATAAATAAATCAAAAATTAAAAATCTAACTAAAAAATTCAAATTTCAAATTTTTATAATTAGATTGCAGATTTTTTTAATGATTTATAATTCACATTTTCGCAACAAGCAAAAGTTAAGAATAAAAGAGAGAGAAACTACTGGACGAGGAAAAGACCAAACGGTCTATTTTGAGCCGGACAAAATCTAGGGGTCTCCGAGATTGAAACGAAGACAAATCTGTGTCGCTAACTTGTGTCCCTAAACCAACCTCGAAAACGACGTTTTTCGGCTTTTTAAAACCATCAAAATCAAAACCACTGAGAGGGAAGAGGAACGAGCCAACCAGAGCCAGTAACTTACCAAATTCCCTCAAATAAGAAGAAACAAAAAGCGAAAGTTCAAATGAGTTGAAGGTGATGAGACATTGTGGACTCTAGAAGTGAAGGAGAGTGAGAGAGCTTAGCGGTTAGTTCTTGTAATGGCAGAGCAGAGGAACAAGTGGAGCTGGGACGTGAGTGGCTTCGAGGTGAGGAAGTCATTGGCCGTGCCGGAGCCGGAGGACGACCACAAGGTGGCTCCACCACTCGCGAGGGCCTATTCAATCTCTTCCACGGCGTCGGTTCTTCCTCGCGAGAATTCTGGCTTCTCCAAGCAAACTCTCGCCTTCAAATTCCAGCGGTTGAAGGATCAAGTCAAGGTAAGCTCAGTGGTTAGTGATTTTAGTGGAAATGTGGGAAATTTTGAGTCGACGGAGACGGTTACAGAATCTTAAGTCGTGCTTCTGTTATGGTACATTTATGTTTATTTTCAGATATCAGAAATCTTCTTAATACTTTTCCGGTGCAGTGTGTGAAAGAAGATTACATGGAGTTGAGACAAGAGGCAGGTGAATTGCAGGAGTATTCTAATGCAAAACTAGAGCGACTTACCGGCTATTTAGGTGTTCTTGCTTCGAGCACTTTTAAGCTAGGTGAAAATTTTAGCTCTTCATTGAATATTCTATGTAGAACATTTCCAAACAAGCTCATTCTTCTGTTTGGCAATGTTAGTCATTTTGATTTTTTAGCTCAACAGATTGATTTTTTTTTAATTTTTAATTTTTAATTTTTAACAAGGCTTTTATTGAGACTTTGTAACATCTGATTGATGATTTGCGTATGTTACTGAAATCGCTAAATTTTATGCATGTATCTTTGTAGGTAGATTGTATAGCGTCTTCTTCACAAACTTTTAAGGTTATATTCACTTGTTTCTTGTGTCTGAACTATTTAAATGCCAGATCAAGTTGCACTTGAAACTGAAGCTAGAATATCTCCGTTGATCAATGAGAAGAGAAGATTGTTTAATGAATTGTTAACAGCCAAAGGTTGTACGGAGAACCTCTCTAGATTAAAAATTCTCTCTTTCTCATATATTTCAGAAAAGTTGTAAAATTGTCGCCTATTTTTTTCATGGTTTATTATCATATTATGCTCCACCGAACTTATGAAATTTCTAATTTTGTTTGAAAAATATTTTTATTTTCAGGAAACATAAAAGTGTATTGTCGTGCTAGGCCATTATTTGAGGATGAAGGCCCTTCTATTGCCGAGTTTCCCAATGACTGCACGATCCGTACAAATACTGCTAATGACACCCTTTCCGGTTCTAAAAAGGATTTTGAGTTTGATAGAGTTTTTGGGCCCGATGTTGGACAAGGTTTCACATTAGTGTTTTTATGTTTATTGTTATTCTTTGTTGGTTCTCTGTCATATTATGTGCTAACAATGTAACATAATATGACATGAAGATAGGTTATGCAATGTGGCTTTTTACCTTTACTTTTTTGGTCATGTAGCAAAGCATTGCAGGTTTGTTGCTTACGTTTTTTCCATTCTATGTTTGTTTTGCAGCTGAACTATTTAGTGATGTCCGACCATTTGTGCAGTCATCATTGGACGGTTACAATGTTTCTATATTTGCTTATGGACAAACTGGCTCTGGAAAGACATACACTATGGTATTCTGAAAAGAAAAAGAGGAGAAATCTTTTTAAGTAGTCTGCACATAATTTTGTTTGCATATATTTGATTTTCTAGAGTGATTTTTTAGTTTCTTAATGCATGTAGATGCAGCTTGGCCTGTGTTTCTTAGAGGACTTGTAAATAGTCTGAGATGTTCTAGTGCAAGTTCTGAGAGTGATCTTTTTGATTTTTGTGCGTGCTAGATATCCTTTGGTAACTGGACCGACTAGCTATTTTATTGGATTAAACAGTTTCACTGTCTGGTACACAAACCCTTTGGATAACTAAAATCTCCCCATGGTTCATTTGAAAGTGTTTGAGCCAAACATCTCACTAGATTACACAGGAACAA
The DNA here is from genome assembly GCA_025434745.1 of Erythroxylum divaricatum. Classification (NCBI taxonomy): domain Eukaryota; kingdom Viridiplantae; phylum Streptophyta; class Magnoliopsida; order Malpighiales; family Erythroxylaceae; genus Erythroxylum; species Erythroxylum divaricatum. The sequence goes on along the minus strand of JANTPM010000246.1, from coordinate 3,475,586 downwards.
GTCGCTTTGATTCCTATCCGTCAGATGGTTTCTTGTGGCTGTTGAATGCTTTTTAGAATCTTTTTGTCTAGTTGGTGCTCTTTAATCACTCTTTTGTATGTATAACATATATACGTATTATTTTGCATTAGTGTGCATGTAGTTTTATATGAACTAAGTTTGCATTATCTTGCATGCTGAATGGATTTGCTAATGTGATTTCACTTTTCTCAGCAAGGATCTACTTATGATCGGGGTTTGTATGCTCGTTGCTTTGAGGAACTGTTAGACTTGGTTAACTCAGATTCAAATTCTGCTTCTCGATTCAGTTTCTCAGCTACAGTTTTTGAGTTCTACAATGAACAGGTTTCATTTGTTCAATGTTTACACTTTCTTCCAATAAAGGGCAGTTTGTACTTGTACCTAAGCATGACTATCTTTTACTTATCTGATTAAGGTATCTTTTTCATTCTTATAGATACGGGATTTGTTGTCAGAGTCTGGACAGAATTTGCAAAAGATCAAAATGGGATCAACTGAACCTTTTGTAGAACTTGCACAAGAAAAAGTTGAGGACCTGTTGGACTTCTCTAGAGTCTTGAAAAGTGCATTTCAGAGCCGAGGAGATGACTTGTCAAAGTTCAATGTTTCTCATCTGTATGTCCTTTATTCTCTTTGCCCATGTAAGATATTAATGTTTGTTGTTAGAGCGCTGCCATGATTTTGTCTAATTAAATGCAAAATGCCTGAAATTGTAAAAAACTAGTTCAATTGATATTAAAGGTTTATATAGCATCACCATGCGTCCACACCTAGGCCTCAAGACATTATTTGAACGTTTGGTTATTTTAACATGATACTAGACTCTACAATTTAAGAGGTCAAGTACAATGATCTTATATGGAACTTTTAGCCAAATGGCTCTTTGTCAGGGGTAGATATGGCTGAATATATAATTGAAGGTTTGATTATTTTAACACGATACTAGACTCTACAATTTAAGAGGTCAAGTACAGTGATCATCTGCAAAACTTTTAGTCAAATGGCTCTTTGTCAGGGGTAGATATGATTGAATATATAATTGAACGTTTGGTTATTTTAACATGATACTAGACTCTACAATTTAAGAGGTCAAGTACAGTGATCATATACAAAACTTTTAGCCAAATGACTCTTTGTCAGGGGTAGATATGGGTGAATATATAAGTTATTTTAACATGATACTAGACTCTACAATTTAAGAGGTCAAGTACAGTGATCATATACAAAGCTTTTAGCCAAATGGCTCTTTGTCAGGGGTAGATATGATTGAATATATAATTGAAGGTTTGATTATTTTAACGTGATACTAGACTCTAACAATGATCATATACAAAACTTTTAGCCAAATGGCTCTTTGTCTGGGGTAGATATGGTTGAATATATAATTGAAGATCTGATGATTTTAACGTGATACTAGACTCTACAATTTAAGAGGTCAAGTACAGTGATCATATACAAAACTTTTAGCCAAATGGCTCTTTGTCAGGGGTAGATATGGTTAAATATATATTGGAAGGTTTGGTTATTTTAACATGAATCTAGACTCTACAATTTAAGAGGTCAAGTACAGTGATCACATACAAAACTTTTAGCCAAATGACTCTTTGTCAGGGGTTTACAGGGTCAAATATATGATTGAATCTGCAACCTATAATGAAAGATATGTGGTGGAATGAAATGAATAATAATAGGAAAAGAAAGGATAAAGTTCAAAATATGTTCTAAGGATACCTAGCCGTTGTGTCCATTGTCCCTTTTCTGTTTCATTAGGGTCTATGAACTTGATAATTGTCATAGGAAACTATCTTTGTGAAGTTTGAATCAGGATTGAGTCTTGATTTGGAGATGCATATGTGATGTCTTTTAGTATTATAGACAATAAATGTCTTTCTTTGTATTGCAATGCAACAAAATGCAGTTCAAATGAGTGATATTTCTCACTACCCACGACTAGCATACAGTAAATTTATGGCACATAAGGCATGAGCTGAAAAAATTAAAGATGGAATTAAGAGGCTTGGTACTCATCTTTTAAATTATTTTCCATAGTAGAAAACTTCAAAGCACCATTGTTACATATACACATAATTCAGTCTTATAACAGGGCATTCTATGTGCTCCTATTTTTACTATAACTTTCATCTAATTTATCTTAGTGTTACAAAGTTTATATCTATGATTCATACTTGTTCTTGTTCCCATTGTAGGATTGTCACAATTCATATATTTTATAATAACTTGATCAGTGGAGAAAACTTTTATAGCAAGCTTTCTTTTGTTGATCTTGCTGGGAGTGAAGGTTTAATTACAGAAGATGATAGTGGAGAACGCATGACAGATTTGCTACATGTGATGAAATCGCTTTCAGCGTATGTTTCCATTGGCACTTTCTGTTAATTTTTAACCTGTTATTTGTGTAGTGTTTATCATCTAGATGGGCATTTCATTACAGTTGTACAAGAAGTTTTGGGTATATAAGTGAGAGGGCAGACCTTATGATTTGTACAAGAAGTTTTGGGTATATATGTGAGAGGGCAGACCCTATGACAATTATTGTCTATTGATTGGAATTTCCTGCCTGTTGTGTGCATTGAGAAGAGAAGTTTGGGATACCAAGAGAGCAAGATAGAGATTGGGATATTATTAGCACTTATTCAGTGACAGTAGTAATAAATTGAGAATCAGTAGTATTTTACGGGATACTTCAGCCATTGGTACATGATATCAATACAAACTATGTCTCACATGTAGGTTGGGAGATGTTTTATATTCGTTGACTTCAAAGAACGAAGTTGTTCCATATGGAAATTCAATGCTAACAAATATCCTTGCGGACTCTGTAGGTATTGTATTTCTTCTTATTTTCTGCACTTGGTTAGGCTGCATAATTTCAAAACCAATTTTCAGTGTATGCCTTTCACATTGTAGTCTTGTTACAGTTGATTTTGTAGAATTTATGAGCATCTCAGAATCTCAAGTAGATTATGCCTAATTTGGTGATCATTGAGCAAATTCAGTTACATATTGTTCTCTTTCAAGTAGATGGCTGCATTATGTGTATTGATTGGCGTAATGTACCTTGCAAGTTGAAGAAACTAATAAACGGAACTATCATTCTTTGTTATCATGCTGCCTGCTTTGCTCACTGATTTCCTCTCTTATCAATCTTGAGTGCTTTTACGATGTTTCTTTTAGGGGGAAGCTCAAAGACTTTGATGATACTCCACGTGTGTCCAAATGCTGCAAGTTTGTCTGAGACGTTGTCCTCCCTCAATTTTTGTGCCAGGGCTAGAAATGCTTCATTAAGCCGTCAAAATCATGATACAATTAAGAAGTGGAGAGATGTAAGTATCTGTCTTTCTATATGATTTCGGAAGTAAATCCTTCAATTTGCTCAGAAAATATTCCTTCTAGCTACCACTTTGTTGTCAATGACTACCCTTTCTGCAAGACAAGCTTAAGGAAGTAGTGACCTGATTGAGGAATGTACTTGGTGCAAAACAAGCTTATGCCAGCAAAATCCTTCTTGTGAAATTTGGAGAAGTTAGTCCGTTGTAGATCACTGAATTTAAAATGGGTTGTTATGTATAGAATTGGAGATAAGTTTCAAGACTTAAAATCCATGAGGATGATTATGAAAAATAGAGATGATAGTTTGAGTAAGGTTCATTAGGCTTTCGTTATGTTTTTTGATTTACTGCTATTATTTGTTTAAAGATAAAAGATGTGAGGTCACGCCATGTGATAATTGTAAATTCATTCTTATAATTGATGAATGTAGCTGGCTTGGAACATGCCCATTCAGTAGTTGTGATGATTCTTGTAGGCAAATGATGTACAGAAGGACTTGTATGAGAAGGAAAAGGAAATTCATGATCTGAAACAAGAGGTTTTAGGACTGAAGGAAGCAATTAAAGACGCAAACGATCAATGCATCCTCCTCTTCAATGAAGTTCGGAAGGCGTGGAAAGTTTCCTTCACACTGCAATCAGATTTAAAGGTTTTTTAACTTCAAGTTTGGTCTACTGTCTAATTGTCTAATGAGCTAAGGAGTTACTGTCTTTTTCTTGGTTCTTTTTTGCTCTGGAGTGTCCTTTCTTCCATTCTTCATCTTTACCAAAGATAGAAATCAGAATAGAAAACTTTCTAGTTTATAAATGTATTTCTATATGCATTGAGTGAACAACAATCTATTTTTGATCTATATATCATTTAATTTTTGCATGTGTGTGGGTGTGTTTATTCCTTGTCCACTTCAGGAAAACATGAAATTAAGTTACTTCTTTACTTTTACTTGATGCAGTCTGAGAATGTTATGCTTGCGGACAAGCATAAGGTAGAAAAGGAACAAAATGCTCAACTTCGAAATCAATTGGTACAATTATCACAGAAGGAGCAGGAACAAACATTTCAGATTGAACAAAGAAATTCCACAATTCAGACATTGCAGGTTGTTTATACTTAAATCTTAATATTTCAACAACATGAATATATTTGTCAGGTTCTGATGTTATGTTGCCTACCAATGAGTATAGAGTTCATGCACTGCATATATGTGGACTGTGAATCATTTGACAACTTCTTGAATAGTTGTTCATTGTGGGTCCGGTGTAAACTGCTTTGGAAGCATTATCATTATTGAACAGAGCAGGCATTTTCACTTTTAAATCATATATTCTTGATTTCAAAGCTCTGCCATGTTCAATACCTTTCAGAATCATTGTCTTGGCCTTTCTATCACATATTCCAGGGAAGCTATGACCTTCCTTTCC
>JANTPM010000246.1:3455313-3468067 GCA_025434745.1 Erythroxylum divaricatum | reverse complement strand
GTCTTTAGGGCACTACTCTAACACTCTTACAATGCATAAGTCGACTTATCACATATACATGTCGACTTGTACTTACAATAATTACAGGTTCTAGCCGCTGTGATTAAAGCAGGTGCTTCTAGGGAGCATGCAATACTTGCTGAAATTAGAGAGGCTGTGTTCTCTTTTATTCGTAAAATGGAACCAAGAAGGGTAATGGACACCATGCTTGTTTCTCGTGTCAGAATCTTGTATATAAGATCCTTGCTTGCTAGATCTACAGAGCTGCAGTCCATCAAGGTAATGATCATTGGTTGCTTTCTTCATTCGGTTAATCTGCTGAGCTTGTGTAATGTGCCTTTGTTGAGATTTCACTGTTTTGTCTGTTCTCTTCCTTCACTTTATAGGTTCCTTCCGTGGAACGCTATTTAGATAAGGACAATACTGGACGTAGTAGAAGCACCAGCCGAGGTAGCAGTCCTGGAAGATCCCCTGTGCGTTACATAGATGATGAAATTCAGGGATTTAAAGTGAATATAAAGCCAGAAAAAAAATCTAGGTTGTCATCAGTGGTTCTGAGAATGAGAGGAATTGATCAGGTACCTGCTATTGTGTTCTGCTTTTCATGTCATTATTTTGAAGATAGAATGCTCATACTGACCATAAGTTCTAAAGTGGTTTAAAGAAGAGGCAAGATCGATAAACAACTGACCAGTTTTAACAATGATCTGACTCCCCAGATTGCATATACTTGCCACATGAGTACTTATATGCACATTTTCCCCCTCCTCTTCCCACACACCACAAAATGCATGCACATGCAGAGACATCCCCACGTTATGGAAAATGCAAGTAAAGGGAATTGTGTTCATTGTGTGTGGACAGAGCTCCGTGTAAGCCTAGACAATAATGAAGAACGAAAATAAAAAACGTGGGGATGTTTTAATCTTTCTTAATCATAATTTTAAATGAAATGAATGTGGATGAAATTTCTTTCATGTTCTCTTGAAGTGTATTTTTGATTGTCCTGCTAACGCTTCATGTTCTTATATGTTCTCAAATCCTGCAATCTTCTGATTATGGTGAGGAATATTTACAAGATGCAAATGGATCCTTAAAACCCTCAAGTTTTACGATGATGCATGCAGGACTCATGGAGGCAGCAAATTACTGGTGGAAAATTGAGGGAAATACAAGAGGAGGCAAAAGGTTTTGCCATAGGGAATAAGGCCCTTGCTGCTCTCTTTGTTCATACTCCAGCTGGTGTGCTGCAGAGGCAAATTAGGTCCTGGCTTGCAGAGAACTTTGAATTTCTTTCAGTTACTAGAGATGATGCATCTGGGAGAACCACTGGTCAACTAGAACTACTTTCAACCGCAGTTATGGATGGTTGGATGGCTGGGCTTGGTACTGCAGTGCCTCCTAGCACAGATGCTCTTGGTCAGCTGTTATCTGAGTATGCAAAGCGGGTATATTCTTCTCAGTTGCAACACTTAAAGGTATGCCACTTCATTGTTTGGGAGTGGATGATAACTAGCTTTCCAATGAACAAGTTAAGGTTTTGTTTCTATGTGTTTTTGATATGAGGATCGAATATTTTATTCTCTATATGGTCAATAACCTTCCTTTAACCTCATTGTACATTACTACCTTGATTAGCATCTTTGTGTGTGTTTGTTATTTTTATATTTTTTCATATTCCTTGTTTTATTAGTGAGCTCCTTTTTGGTTGATATTACATGGGCGCATCTTTCTGGCTGATATTTGTTTCCTCGTGGTAATGTTGTGTCGATGCTTATTCCATCAGCCTTCTTTGAAAAGCCACTTTACAAGAGAAGTTTGTATTATTCTGATAGAAACTTGATCGTAGAAGCAAACTTGCAAAGCGCCCTTCTTCTGTCAGAATTGTTGGTGTTAGGAAGATGATATAATTTGTATAACTGAAATATAAAAAATGGTTAATGATCATGGTCTAAATTCTTCTGGAGATGTGTCAGTCTCTGCATCTGTTATGTGCCCATGGTTGGGATCGAGTCCAAGGACGATTCTCAAGAAAGTTAATCTCTTTTCTCTTATTTACGTTGGTTCCCTTCCTTGCAATCACGGATCCAGAAAGTTTTTTTAGTAGGGGCAAAATTTTAATGGGAGCAAAATTTTATTTTTTTATCGGATCAAAATTTAAAATAATAAATTTTTTATATAAAATTTTTTGGAGGCAATGGGGACAAGTGGAGCACTTGCCCCCAATGTGGATCCTTCCATGCTTGTAGAACCTATTTTTGGTGATGAAAACTGGCAACACTTGTCAAAGACAAGGTTTGCCGAGACTGGGCTAAATTACTCTACTCCCAATTAGCTAATTTTTATGATAACTTCTTCCTTACTTTATTGCATAACGTAATAGCCTTATATAGGCAAAGACGCATAAAAGTTCCACCTAAACTAGGACCCCTAGAAAAACTTCTATTCAAGTTGTTTTAGGGTTCTTAGAAAGACTCCTATTCAATAACTATAAGAGAAACTAGTGCAGAAATAATAGCCTCCTACTAAAAATAAAACACTCCTCTAATAGACTCCTAACAAAACACTCCTCTAATAGACTCGTAATAAAACACTCCTCTTTGCAAGTAGTAGGTCCTTCCCACAATGCATCCATATCAGCATCTTGAAATGCTACCTTAAGTAGGTGCTAATTTATTGTGATTACTAACATTGAGAATGATTAATATATCTGTATTACCAAAGTTGAGAGTATTTATGAAAGCATATTTGATTGAAGTACAGTTAATTTGAATGGCTATATCTGGGAAGTTATGCATTACCACCCTGATACTCTGTCACTTAGTCTTCATGCCCTCAAATATTTCACTTCCCATTTGCTTGAGCTCTTAATTTTGCTGCTGAAAGTTATTACAACCTTCTTAAAGAATCTAAGAGCTCCTATAACAATATGTTACCTAATATGTCATTCTGGTTAGCATGCATAGTTAGAAGAGCATTCTTCATCTTTAAATTCTTGTTTCAAAAGTTCCCTTTAACACTCTACTTTATCCTTTATTTACTGCACATAACATGCACTCTTTCTATGAGGTTCTACCTACAAAACTGAAATTAACTAATTAGATACTATCCTGCATTTACGTCATTCTCTTCGAATGTACAGTTCTGCACTCATTAGAATCTGTTTTGAGATTCTAAGCATGTCTGATTTTTCTTTGTACTGCTGCTTTTATTTTTATCAGGATATTGCTGGAACATTAGCCACAGAGGAAGTTGGAGATGCAACCCAGGTTTCTAAACTGCGTTCTGCTCTTGAGTCTGTTGATCATAGGAGAAGAAAGGTAATTTTCCTGACCAGTATGTTTTCCCTCTGCTCTTGAGTTTGTTATAGATGTCTCGCTTGTTACAAGGAGTCAAATTTCCAGTAAATATGCCATGGTAGTTATTTGTGCTTCATAACTGCTGTCATTCTTTGGTCTGTTTGAGTTATCGAGAATGAGAATATTTGAATGATGTGATTTAATTTCCCAGCTGAGGTCGTAAACTGTTCAATGCTAATGGATATGGAAGATATGGATGCTTATGCAATCCATATGTCAGCGAAACCTTCTGTCAAATAGTTATTTATTTAGGATGAAATGTTTGTTACTTTGTGCAATTTATAGTTTTCTTTGGAATGGATGTTTGAAAGTGGGAGTTCTATTTCATTTTTGTGTTTTCTTCTTCTACATAGCCTTTTGAGGCAGGGTAAAATTTTGGACTAGAACTATGTGCAATAGGACCTAGATTTAAACTTTCGTGGGATAATTACTTTAGCCATGAAATTTGAACTAGAATCATCATGGAATTTGAAGTATCATGTTGTGCGAAGTGTATCTCTTTTTGTAATAATCATGTGACGTTGATTTTTGTTATATCTTGATGCAATTAATTTATGCTGTTAGATTTTGGAACAAATGCGAATTGATGTAGCCTTATTGACAATGGATGATGGTGTTTCACCCATTCCAAATCCTCCAACTGCTGCAGAAGATGCACGATTAGCATCTCTAATTTCCCTTGATGGCATATTGAGGCAAGTCAAGGTTTGTACCTGTAAACGAAACTGATCTTATATTATGTTGAAATTGAAAGGAAAACATGAAGCAGTGATGTACTTGGTGTTTTGAACAGGATATACTGAGGCTATCTTCTGTAAAAATGCTGGGTAAGTCTAGGAAGAAAGCATTGCTTGCATCTCTAGATGAACTAGGGGAAGGGATGCCTTCTCTTCTTGAGATCGATCATCCATGTGCCCAAAAGCAAATTGCTGATGCTCGTCTTGTAGTCCAGGTACATGAAGTTCGATATGGTTTTTTCTTTTTCTTTTGCTGCTTTTATGTCAGGTAGATATTTTTTGTCATAAGATCAAGTTTCTTGTTCAGTGGGCCGAGAAATATGCAGAATATGATAAATATGCAACATGCCTGTCTCCTTGGTTTAAGAGGATCCAGTTGGGGCCGATCAATTCCTTTTTGTTTTGATCTGTCAAGACCAGAGAAAGTGTTATTGTAGGATGATAAGAAACCTTTTTTCATTGCATTTGAACGAGAAACTTCTGTCCAATTTCAAACTTGATTGTAGCTCAGTTATCTTGTTTAGACATAATCCTTCACTCTGTTGACGCTGCAGCTGACTCCTGAAGAAGATGACGACCTTCATGACCTGGCACAAATGCAGAGATCACTTACAGATTTGGGGTTGAGTACTGAAACTGATGTGGCACAGTGGAACGTCCTGCAGTTTAATACAGACTCAACAAGTCCGTTTATCATCAAGTGTGGAGCAAACTCAAATTCTGAACTTGTAATTAAGGCCGATGCAAGGGTTCAGGAGCCTAAAGGTGGTGAAATTCTGAGGGTTGTTCCAAGACCATCTGTTTTGGAAAATATGAACTTGGAAGAAATGAAACGAGTATTGTCGCAACTTCCTGAAGCTGTAAGTTTACTTGCCCTGGCAAGGAGTGCAGATGGTACACGAGCTCGGTATTCTAGATTGTACAGGACTCTAGCAACGAAGGTTCCATCACTGAGGGATCTAATCGGTGAGCTTGAGAAGGGGGGAATACTGAAAGATGTTAAGTAATGAGTTCCAAGCCTGCAAAATATTATATCCTTTTGTAATATGTATTGTGTGTTCATAATATTCTTTCGGGTGGGGAGGTAGTACGAGATAGGATTTTCCAAGCTCAAACAAACAATTTTTTTGTATCATATTTTACTATTTATTTGAGCCGAGGTAATCTGCATTTAAATCTTCAACCCAGTTGCAATGTAATGTACACATGAGTTTGCTTATTTCCTAGCTTCTTCATCTAACTAGCAATTTTCTCTAACATGTTCCATTATTCAATTCATTGGTCAATGCCATTTTCTATTAGGAAACCATTTGTTATTTGTTGATAATCTCGTGCAAGTTTTTCTTTTCTTGAGCCACATTCATTTTCTGGGATTAATAAGCGGAAACATGGTCTGTAACATCACCAGGGTGAGACATGCATGGTGGCAACAATTGCACGACTGAAACTATTGCGAGGGCATGATTTCCTGTACTGATTGGGTAGTAGTCTTCTGTTGTTTAACAGTGCAAGTGATTGGGGACTGATATGGTCGTTTGTTTTGTTGTTTAATGTAGCATATATCTCCGCGAGTTCTTTGCAACTGATTTCAGAGGGGCTTCTGGCTGGAGAATCCGGTGATGCTCCTGAATGACTCCATCATTTTACAAGCTGTACGTACATATCAGCACATTATCTATAAAGAGATTTGTTGGTTCTTAATACTCTATTCAGTAAAAGCTAATTACTCTGCACCACTCATTTATCCATCAGCATATCTTTTCAGACATAAGCATGAATTTGCCGTAGATCTTTTCGAGTCATCCCATGTTATATGGCCATGATCATTTCAGGCATAATTATGAATTTGCCGTAGATCTTTTCGAGTCATCCTATGTTATTATTTTCAGATCATTTCTTGGTACCCAAGGATATTTTGTTACCATAATGAATTAAACCCTTATTTCCTCTGTTCCATCACCGTCAGGCACGTAAAACATCTCCGGTTAAAAGAGCAAAATTTACCTCTCGCGGGGGTGACTCACCATTCCAAATGGACCAAGACGTCCTCCTCAGGGTTGTCACTCGCTTTCTCGGCCTCCGTGACTTCTCCTCCGCTCGAAAGTACGCTCTTTTAGCACAACGCTCCTACCCAGCTCAACACGAGTTTGCTAAAGCCATCGCCGTCGCAGACGTTCTCCTTGCCTCAGGCAACCCTCTCAACAACGGACCCGACGAGTGGTTCTCCATTCTCCAACTCAATTCCTCGTCCCATTGCGATTTCGAAACTCAGTTTGAAAATCTCTCTACCCTGTTAAACCCTGTTAGTAATCACCTCCCTTTTGCTCGAGATGCGTACCAGCTTGCTTGTAATGCATGGTCTGTGTTATCTTGCCCAGAAAAGAAAACCCATGTTAAGAATGGGGTTAAGAACAACGGTGGTGAGTCACAATTGAAAGAAAAGATTGGTGCTTGTGAGCAAGAAAAGGGGACGTTTTGGACTGTGTGTCCATATTGTTACTACATGTACGAGTATGAGGAGGTTTACAAGGAGTGTGGTTTGAGGTGCCAGCACTGCCGGAAGGCTTTTCATGGAGTGACGGTGGTGCCAGAGGCGAGTATGATGGTTGAAGGGAAGGATGAGTACTATTTTGGATATGGACATTCCCCCTTAACATCTGATGTGGATGGTTCCTCCAGGGACAAGAAAAAGAGAGGCTTTGGTGATGGTGAATGTGGTAGTGGTTTCTTAGATGAGAAGAATGGAAATGACGGTGCATTTAAAGGTGGTGTGCTTAACGTGGTGGAAATTTCTGATGATAGTGAGGATAGTGAGGGTGATCTAATGGGAAGTAATAAAATTGAGAAGGACGATGGTGTGAGATTAGAAGAGGAGACCGTGGACAAGATGAGTGGAGTGAAAAGGAATATGAGCGTTGGTGGGGCAGGCAACTTTATACAGGGGAGAAGTAGAACTGATGTTAAGCCAAGGGTAATCAACAAGGTGAAGTTGATGGTGAGGCACACAAAAAACAAAATTAATAAAGGAAAGAAGGTTGAAGTAATTGAATCTGGGGAATGGATGCAAACGAAAGGGGCAAGTATAAATGCTGAAATTGGAGAAATAGCAGGAAGCACTGAGGGGAATAGTGGAAGTGGAAATGTAAATGGAAGTGGTTATGTTATTTGTGAAGGTGACTTGGAGTTCTTTCTGGGGGAGGATGATATCTATATTGGTCTAAAGAATACAGGTTGATGGTGAGCAGATGATGCTTTCTGGAATCTTTTAGGGCAGTTTTGACACTCTGATTTTAGCACTGGATCTTGTATTTAAGAATTAGCCATGGTTTCCGTGTAAAGCTTTTGACATACTTCTTTTATCTCATTGGTATAACCAAATTACACAGACATGTTTAGGAGTTGGCAGTCTTCTGCTATCATGCATGTGCATTAGTATGAAACTTCTGATAGCATTCTGGATTTCGTGGTGTCTAAAGTTTTATGTGTATTCTTGAAAAAGTCTAAATCTCCTTGTTTTAATTACCCGGAATTTGCAGTGGATCCTGTATGATCTTCTGTTGTTTCTTTAACCAAAGATCATTTCTAGATTAGTACAGGTTCTACACTCTGTTTTGAGGTCATTTTGGTAGATTTAACACACCATAAATTCTGCAAGGTTTAGCAGATCTTAATCATGAATCCTTTCCTCATGTTTTTCATATAATTCAGTTTAATCACAAAACTTTAGCATGCGAGTCTGGTATAACACCAGCCAGTGCGTAGGGCTTAGCACAAGCTCTTAATCCTGACGTCTTTTGAATTGAATGAATGTTCAGTCACCTTTGCATTACTCTGTAATTAAATCATTCTCAATAGTAAAGAACCTCACTTTCATGTTCCCTTTTTATGGGCATCACAATCTGCAAGATCAATGTTTATGTTTGGACCTTTCTATTATGAGAAATTTGTAAAAGGTCAATTTTGCTCATTTCTAATAATCACTAATGTTATCACATATTGTATGATATTGCATATATTACAGATGTTAGATAACACAACTACTAGAAGCATAGTTACACACTTAACCTCTCTTTTGTTTTTCATAGAATTTTTTTATTGTAAGTGTAGAACACAGTATTTAAGTGCTTTCTTTTCTTGGGAGTATTGAGGAAAACAATCTGCATTAAGTTTTGGGAGTATTGTCTCTTATTAAAATCACAAATTGTCTGATACAGAGTATCTTGGATTTAAGGGCAAAATCAATAGAAAATGTCTATTAAGATTCTGTCATTAAAGTAGATTTTGTTTGTTATTCTAATCTTCCTTTCTTCAATGAAAATAACATGTGCCACCATTACTGTTCTCTCTATGCTCCTACAACGAACTTTTACAAGTCATCTTTAAAAAAGTAAACACTTTGGTTTTATTATATGCTTTGCATAGACGTAGATATTGTTGAAAGAAAACCATCAGTTTTTCAACTTTCCCTTTCTGTTTCTAGTGCTGTATTCCCAAGTGAAACCTGCCAATTCGTTAACATTATCTCCATGGATACTCTGCAAGAGGTAGTTTCTTATACTATCAAATCACCCCATTTCCTCTTATGTCCGTCTCTCTTTTCCTTTCACTCTCTGCATGCGTGATTCTCTTGTTATAGATGTAAACAGGTTGGTACTTATTTGTATAAAAACCAGCAGGTACTTGACATGCGGCGTCTTGCAACTTATTGTGCTGCTGGAGGAAGTAGCTTATCATCAGGAAAAATGGATTTCCGCAGCTCTGTTGGGAAGTTAACGAACTATAAGAAGTCATTAACCAGAACAGTTTCCAAGGAAGAGGCTCAAGCAATTGCTCCCCAGAAGCACAAGTTTTCTGAGAGGAACAGAAGAATGCGAATCGCTAGCCAGTTTGCTGCCCTCCGTGCTATCCTTCCTAACTTGACAAAAGTACGTAAGTTCCATATGTAATCTGCAATAATAGTTTTATAAGAGATTGTAAGCTTACTAGTTTAAGTGTTAACATTATGGAAAATCCACTTTCGTAAAATCGCAGAGTTCCAAAGATTTTATCAACACTTACTACTTCCAAGTCACATATAAGTTAGTATGATAACAATACATCCTGATTAAAAAAAGCAGAGGAACAAGGCATCAGTGCTTGCAGAGGCAATCAAGCAAGTAAGAGAGCTGGAGAAAGTTGTATCAGAATTGCGAGCAACGAGAGACAGTAGCAGGGAAATGGAATGTGCATTTCCTGGTGGGAGAGATACGTTAAGGGTGGAAAACTCGGAGAAACACGGCAGGGACATGGTGAAGGTTATGTTCAACTGTAAGGACAAGAGGATGTTAATGTCCAACATAGGAAAAGCAGTGAATTCTGTTGGAGGGAAAGTGGTGAGAGCCGAAATGGTGACAGTAGGAGGGAGGACTGGCTGTGCTCTGTGGATACAAGGCATAAAGGGCAATCAAGAAATGATTATCCTAAGGTCTGCTTTGGCAGCTGTTACACAGAGAATATGACCAAAAACTAACAACAGACCAGAACAGTTCTCTCTGTAGCCCTGGACGGAAGCTTCGGTGGAGGGTGTTACCAAGTAAAGAAAGTGGTAAAGAAGTGTAGAAGTGTATATGTGAAGTTTACTTCAGGATACAGAAGAATGATCAGTCTAAGTTGAATTTAGCATGAGCTCGCTTTAGCAAATTGAATAATTGCAGATACTGACAGATTATACACTAAAAGAGATTTATATGTGTTTGTATTTATGTACATGAATTCTAGAGATCTACGCCTTTATGATAAAAACTGTGTATTTATGCATAATAATAAGGATTAATTACAAAAAAATTACATTCTTTGCTCAATTTTGCAATTATAAGTCAGAACTTCAAAACATGGTAATTACACTCTCAATTTTGTTCAATTCTAACTTGACTTGGCTTGATTAATTTTGTTAACATGGCTTGTCACGTATTTCAAAAACTCTAACTATTAATACACATAAATCAAAATTAATACAAGCAATGAAATTTAACAAAACAATGCCGTTTAATCACATAATTAAAATAAGGTTGTTTCAAAAAAAATGATACAATTTAATCCTTAAATATATTTACGAAGTTCCGATGCCCTCACCCTTTGTTTTTAGTTTGTTCCCTTCATTTATGTTTTGTTCTCCTAGCATTCTCGCCATTGATTTTCAGCTTGTTCTCTTCGTTTTCAATTTGTTATCTTAATGCTCTCAGTCTTTTATTTTCAACTTGTTCTCTCAACACCCTCACTCTGTTTTACATTGCATGAAAATGAAGTCAACCATGAAGGGCTGGGAGCATGGGAGAACGAACTGAAAACGAAGAGCTTGTTGGTGTGCTGCAATACTAGAGTGGCTTAGGACATCAAAAGAACAAACTAAAAAAGGAATAGAACAAACTAAAAACAAAGGGTGAGGACGTTACTGCATAAACTGATTTAGAAATTAAATCACATCAATTTTTTTTAAAACAATCTCGTTTCAATTATGCGATTAAACGAAGTTGTTTCATTAATCTTCATTACTTGTGTTAATTTTGGATAACGTATATTAATAATTAGAGTTTTGAAATATGTGGTAAGCCACAACAGAAAAGTTAATGAAAACATTAACATTGGCTAGAATTGAAAAATAAAATGAAATATTTAACTTTTTATTGTTACTTTTTTAAATTCAAACTATAATTGCAAAATTGAGTCAAATTTTAATTTTTTTTTGTAACTAACCCTAACAATAATGCCAAAAATCTTTCTTTTATTTGCTTGCATATTATTTATTTATTTATTAATGCATTTATAGATTACACACACACACAAAAGCTAGTAATATACTCAATTATCGATCATTTCTCCAAATTTTTAGTATATTGGTAAATTGTATACTTCAGAAAAAAAATAAGTACATTCATGAAAGGTTTCTTAAATTAGTGAATTTGACAAAATGTTTATGATAGGAGGGTCCATTTAAATATTTAAAACTTTAGAATTTTTACATCGACTCTACTGTTACTATTACATTCCAAGAAAATGAAGCCGTGATGTTCATAGCTTCATATGACACAGCTTTGTGCGATATAACGTAAATGAGTTTCTTATCAATAACAGTAATTCAGTCCCTGATCATCAAAGTTTGGGTTTAGAGAAGATGAAGTAATTGTATAAGCATTAATTCTATAGTCGCTTATGGCATCTACATTGCTTGTTGCTTTGTCTGGTTTTTTTCAGTCCTATTGGACCACAAACTTCACAAGCTCAAGCTTAGATTGTCTCTAAACGCCTTCGAAATCTAGCTTAAACCCTGCAACAAAAACCACCCAAGTCATTGCCTTTCTCTGGTAGATTGCCTGTCTTAAGCTTTCTTGCAAAAAAGGTGAATTTCAATAACAGGTCAAGTTGAGAAGGTGAACTAACAAGTTCTTTTCTTAACTTCTCCACCTACATCTCATCAAACACAAGAAGGGAAGAAGTCTGTATAAATACCTGTCAGTCAGCTGCTTTACACCCGAGTCACAAGCATATCTTACCTGAATTTGCAGAAGAAGCTAGCATTTTCCATTTATCACTATAATGCCTTCCTTGAAGTTCTGTTTCGTGTCATCTCTGATTTTAGCATTATGGCTGTCAGGCATCAACATAAGCATAGCAGCTCGACAGCTTCTGGACACGAACGCCTCCCCACCACCAGCATTACCACTGCCTTCAGCTCCACCGCTGCCTAAGATGACCTTGCCACCCTTGCCTTCAGTTCCACTGCCAACCCTCCCAACTCAGCCTTCTCTGCCAAAGAGTGCACAGCCATCATTGCCTTCAAATCCATTGCCAGCACAGCCAACTCAACCAATTCCAGCACAGACGCCACTTCCCCCATTGCCGACACTGCCAGCGCAACCAACTCTTCCAAAGACCACATTGCCTCCATTGCCTTCAAATCCATTACCAACACAGCCAACTCAGCCAACTACACCAAAGACAACACTGCCTCCGTTGCCTTCTCTGCCAACTCAACCAGCCCTGCCTAAGACCACATTACCTCCATTGCCATCAACTCCACTACCTACGCAGCCAACTCAGCCTACACTGCCACCTCTGTCAAATCCAAGCTTGCCTACATTACCCACTGCCCCACAGGTGGCTATACCACCAAGACCAATCCCCACTATTCCTATTATACCTTCAATTCCAACTATTCCAACAACAATCCCCGCTATCCCCTTCCTCTCCCCACCACCATCAAATTAAGTCATTAATTCCCCTACCCTATGTCACAACATTATCAAGTCTACTAGCTTATCCCATGCTGGTTCTAGATCAGGATCAAACTTTGATATGCACTTATTTGAGTTGTACATGTGTGAAATTTGCATTCTTTTTCCCACTCATTCCAATACTATAGTTGTTTCTGATATAGCTGATTGTATTCTTCTGGCTGTTGTTATATATTCTTGATTTCATACTATGATTAAATATAATCAAATAAATATAAACAATGTCAATGCTAGCAGATAGCTCAAACACAGGGAAAACTTAAACTTGGAAACAAAGGAAAAGATTAGGGATGGCAAAAAGCCCCGCTCCAATGGGGATCCGATATTCCCCGACCCGAACGGGGCGGGTATGGGGGCACATTTTGCCCCGAATAAACGGGGTAGGGGA
>JANTPM010000246.1:3414112-3455213 GCA_025434745.1 Erythroxylum divaricatum | reverse complement strand
CTACATATATGATGCTTGCTACTGCTCTAATATACAAGGATGTGTTCTATCGTCTGGAACAACGTTATTCCCCGATGAGGATGGGGATGGGGATAGGGATGTTATTCCCCGATAGGAATGGGGATGAAGGTTGAAAAAAAAGCCCGATGAGGATGGGGCGGAGATGGGAAACGAAACTATAAATAAGGATGGGGCGGGGATCGCATAATCCGCCCCAAACCCGCCCCATTGCCATTCCTAGAAAAGATGGCATAAAAGTAAACTATGGGTGCGTCCTTCGTTCCGACTACATGAGAGGTAGAGAGATACAGCTCTTATGATATTCACAAACAAAAATCAAGATTATTGAATAAAATGATTTTGAAGAATTCAATCGTTTATTTCTTGACAACACTAACTACTATAAAGATTTTGACCTAAAACAACCTCGCTGTACGTTTTTACATGTTCTGGCACCAGATTCTGTAGTGAGAATTTTAAATAGGAATATGTCTGCTCGAAACAACAAGATTTTAAAGTGACATTCACAAGATCCTCTCTCTGAACGAGGACAAGCTCAATGTACCAGAATATCTAGAGACGTGGGAACCATCAGGATACCCTACTCCACTTTTTCAACCATGCTGAAGCCGTGATAAGAATAGAACATGTGACTTTTTCATCTGGAAAAGATAGCAGCAGCCATCGTACACAATTGTTTCCAAACAGTGCTAACAAGTGCTACTTGGCGTACACTGATGTGTATATAAGTTCTATGTCCCATCTTCCTTATCGCTTATAGAAAATCAATTCCCTGCTACAATTTGTTTTGATAGCATCCTCCACGATTTTAGCCTGGTCAAAGTCAACTGTAAAGGAAACCATAACAATGCCATCTTTACCAGTCTCATAGTCCTGTCTGATGTCCTCAGCTTTAAATGATTGCAGCTGTGAAAACCAAGAATCATATCAAAATAACGTAATCACTGTTGTGAAAGATTACAAGGTTATCAATTTCAATGTTGTAACATCATGAGGTGGCAACACGACGGCACTTAGATGGAGAAGCTTAAATGATGCAGCTTATCCTCACTGATATTGTAAAGCTAAAGACCAGCAATGTCCAAATTGTTTAGAGCTTTTATGAGGCTAACTGATGGGTGCATCAAGTTAAAGTAAAAGCTCTCACTAGAGACTCAACTATTTAATTCCAATTCCAGACAAAAGAGTTAATAAGTTTGCGTATGCCACATGACAGAATTAGGATGGGCAAAACATAATTCCAAGACATAATTTCCCCATGAAATTTGGAGGACAAATGATTTACGACAGTTGTAACAAGCCAAAGGATAGGCAAGAATAAGGTAAGAAGATTAACAGCTCATGTAAAAACATTATTCTTTTTGTTGTACTTTGCCACAGCAAGTATCTTTACTTCAGGAAAAAAGAAATCCCAAATGGACTATAACTTAGATCACCTGATGATGCAGAATTCCAATAAGATCAAAGGGAACCTCCACACCCATGGGAACCTACCAAAAGCAAATGGAATAGCCAATAAGAACACTAACAGCCAAGAAGACCATAAAATGATATCTCAAGTCTCAATTAAGCACAAAGGCACGCATGATTGTCTAGACAAAGAATATAAATAAACCACCTTAGATTTCACAAGACATGTCGGGGAATTTCTCAAGCATTCAGATGCCACACCTCCGTAGGCCCTCACCAGTCCTCCAGTGCCTAGTTTGATCCCACCGAAATACCTACGAAAACCAATCACATAAACTCAATAAATATGAAAAACAGATTAAAGACAAGGAATTTCGATGAATTTCACAGCCAGTAAAAACATCAACCATCAAATTATCACATGCAAACTTCAGGGCACCTAAATTCTTATACCAAATAACATGAAAAGAAAAAGCTGTCGAAATTCATTATGCACCTGATGACAACGACCATAACTCTATCAATCCCAGAAGAAACAATAGCGGAATGTATCGGTTTCCCAGCAGTGCCTGAAGGTTCACCGTCATCATTAGACCTGTATTGATCTCCAACCTATTGTTACAAAAAATCAATACCAAAACCCACTAAAACGAGATACAGAAACCCATAAAGAAAGATCAAAACGAAGCCAAGAAAAATGAAAAGAATTTTAAAGAAAAAAACGAACCTTATAAGCCCAGCAGTTGTGGGTAGCACGCGGATCCTTGACCTATCCAACCAACAAACAAGATAACCAATGATAAATGGATGGTGGGTTCGTTTTGTAAAATGGTGGAATCAACAAAATGGGTTACCTGAGAAAGGAAGGAGAAGGCGGATTGTTCGTCGATGACATGGCCAGCGACTGCGATGAATTTGCTCTTTTTAATTTCTCTTTCGAAAGTGACTCTCTCTTTGATAGTGGTGTATTCACCTGCTGATGCTGCTTTGGAGACCATAGTTCTTGTCTTCGAGACAACCGAGGAAATTGCAGACAGTGCGGCTGAGATACGCTTACGGTGGTTATGATAAGTTGGTACGAGTGGTGGTGATGTTGACGATGATAAGATTGTTGGCACTCGCATTTGGGTTTTACAGGTGTTTGTCGTCTTCTCTAATTTCACAACAGAATCTCATTATGGATCACAAATTTTGGACCCCAAGTTAAGATAATCCAAATATTTAAAACAATGTCACGTCAATTGACAAAGAATTGGGTCTGACCCGTTAATTCGGGCAGCCCAGGACCGACTTGCCAACCCTAGAGTAGATGAGATGGGCAATGAAGAAAGAAAGAATTGGGTCATTAAATAAAACTTGCCATCACTACAAACGCTACAGAATCAATCTCAACTCGAACATGAACAAAATGATTGATTGAGTTGATCTAAATCCCACTTGCTCTCCCTAACCCTAATATAAAACATCATGAGTCTTTGGTGGGATGGGTTAGCCTAAGACTAATTGCTCCAAGTCAATTTTACATGCTGTTACTGCTGCCAAAATTTGGGGTGGAGGGGTTAGCTTTCAAGAGTAGTATAGTATACAGAGAATTCAAGATTCCAATCCTTTCTAGGTGCTTATCTCCAATTATTTGCATGCCTTTGTGAATATGCTTCAGGGTTTCTATGTACGTCAGAGTCGGACACAACCCTGTAAGGACTGTACCAACCAGTACCCACCTCACCGAATAAGAAATCGGACAAGTCTCCACTCCTTGTAGACCCCTTGGTGCTTGCAGTGCTGCAAGAACTTGCATCAGAGGAGCTAAAAAGTGAAGAGCTCTCACTTGATGAATCCAAACTAGGAACTCCGCGCATTTCGGAGTATCTCCAATAGTCTGAATTACACAGTTCAATCCTATTCAATGGATCATCCATCGTCATCCAGGAAGGGTATTTCCCATGTTTGTATTGTGCCTTGGAGCGATCTGTACTCAGAGTGTGGGAGTTGGACTTTGATTTATGGAGGCTGGCAGGAACTGCTTCCAAGTTCCTCTTCTTAGACCTCACAACATGAGACATTAAATTACTCCTAAATGAAGCACAAGGTCGTGGAGAGAAGCTGTAGACAGCAGAACCAAGAATAAGTAAACACTAAAAACTACAACTTCCATTTCACCCTACTGAGACTCGCCAAATGTTTACCTGGCATAGAGCAGCATATATGCCCCTTCTGATAAGACCATGTCCAATTCTACAGGTAGTACCTGAAATGCACCAATATTCACCAATGAAATTGTTTACATGGAAATACAATCATGGTTGCTTATAATGGATCAAACGTAGATAAAAATGAATATAAAAATATATAGGCGTGACTAGTGTTTATCTAAGAACCAAAGGATGGCATCACCACATCCCAGAATAAGTGCAATAAGTCTCACAACATGCAACATGTCGAGATGTTGACTGCAATATGGCGCACGTCCAACATCACTTAAAAATGTAAAGGATACTACAAGCAGTCTTTGGTTTGGACTTGCAGCTTTTGGAAATTCTTATATCTAAAAATAACTTTCTCTAGCAAAATAACTAACTGAAGTTTTCTCTTCTTCTATACTAAGCCAGTGTGGCAGGGAAGCGCATCACTATCACATAGTAAAAATAAGAATTACATTGCAGGAAAAAAAATAAAGCTGCAAAGCAACCTAGGGAGTATGGGAGAGGAAAATATGTTACATACAGTGCTGTCATTAACCCCAAACCAGTTGCCATGATAATTCTTCACATAGCACACATAATGGCCCGTATAAGTAGCATTCATGTAATCCCTGTGAACAATAACTCCGTAAAGACTGTATTGAGGAGATTTGTCAATTTTCCCATGCATATATGGAGTCATATCAAGGATCTCGGGGAATTGAACTGACTTGTTCAGTTTCACCAAGTTACCAGACTGAAAAAGAAAACACAAAACAAGAAATATCTTAAATGAATTGTCTAGTAAAGATCTAGTAAAGAAGTGCAGCTTCATTTCAATAAATTGCCTTGTGATGGTTCTAGTACAAGACCAACATTTACATCAAGACTTTACCTGAAATCGCTTTAGCACAATGGTGAGGATGTTAGGGGCATCAACCAATTTCAGCTTCTTTTTTGCTCTCACGTAGGCTTTGCACCTGAGATAAAACAGAAAAATGATAATTTTAAATGATTGACAAAAGTCAAAAAATTGAATTGAGTTTGCTGAATTTCTTTCCATATTCATCAAATAATTGAAAGTTTATTAAGATATAATTTAATAACATCCACAAGGCCCAAAAATATTGGATAATGTCAGGACAACTTTGGATCACCTTGTTACAGCAAAGAGGCAATGAATTAGAACCTACATGCTTAATATGTTACTCAAGCAAAGAACTAAGGGAAAGAAAACCAACCTGCTACAATTATACTTGTTCTCTCCATCCAACACTTCTTCAGCTGTAAATTGAGTAAGGGCTTCTTCGAGAGTTTCAATGTGCCCCTCTATTTCAACCGTTAGATCCATTATCCGTTCAAACCTCTCAGATTGTCCCAGGCACCTCATGCAAGTTATCTAAAAACAGTAGTCAAAATATTAAAATAACAGAATTATGATTTTCAGCCCTGCTTGCCCTTCAGAAATTGACCAAAGACGAGACAACAAACTCACACACAGAAGAAAGTACACTCAACCTTGGATCGAAGGTAACCACCAAAAGTCAGACTAATTAGGGTTGTTTCTTCTCCCAGTGGACCCTGAACTCCAGCTTCCTTGAGACAATTAGACTGCATCATATCAACTGCATACCTTCCATGTAACCAACCAATGCTGTCATGAATGTCTAAAAAAGAAATCTAAATCCTTCACGGGGAAACCAATTCATCAAAGCTCACCTCAAAAATTCATGGGCATCTTCTTCCCTCCCATGACCAAAATGGCTTCCAATTTTGTGTATGTTGGATAATATACGGACTGGGGACACTGGTGAATTTCCACTCCTTCCCTTGGCAATCAAATTTTCAAATTCACATACCAAACACCAATCCTTCTCTTGACCTGGAAAAAAGAAAAATATAGGGAAACTAGTAAACCTTCAAGTTTGTAATCCAATAATAATCCAGTACAGAGATCACAAAGAAATCATGAAGGTAAACTTGCATGCATTCGAATGGAGCCCACGAACAAGGTAAACAGTAAGTGGCCGGGTAAATGAAAGGCACTGGAGCACAGCATTAGCATAACAACTGCAGAAATTCAAGGAGAATTGTATAAGTAAAACTGAAGAAGCATGTTTATACAAGTACCTCTTCTCACTTGAAGAAAAGGACATTAGTAACGGATAGAGTCTTTGATCTACTTACAAATGAAGAAGCATGTTTATACAAGTACCTCTTTGTACTTGAAGAAAGGGGCATTAGTAACAGATAGATTCTTTGGTCTTCTTACAAATGAATGGAATATGGTGGCATCCAAATGCATGAACTTTTTTAAATATCAAGATGAATAGTTAAACTGATACACTGCCTGGATTTAGATGTCCTAAGAAGGTAACAGCAAAGTAAAGGCATACAAGTCCACCACAGTATACCTATTCCCACAGTTTATGAGCCCAAATGGATTGAGTTCCACATCGGAAGAATATAGCTTCACAAACAGTTCATATGGAAAGATTATCTGAAAAGGTCAAAAATCACATTAGCACCATATCAGTGTGAAAAGCAACTTGCACCACAAAATCATCTCAGAATATTAGAAAAACCTTGTAATTATGTTGCTCTTTTGAGCCTCTTAACTGCTGCATTTTTTCCCATACTGATTTTCTGCCCTTACAAGCATCTTGTGGATTGTGAGATGAAGCATTAAATGACAAAGATCTCACTTGTTCACCCTTATATAAGTGTGGTTTGTCCTGTCCACCACTGGTTGTACAATCCAATTTGGCATAGTTTGAGGACCGCAAGCTGCTGGAGTGAGGGTCATTTACAGCTGACATCCGAGAGGAAGATGCCCTTCGAACAGATTTTTTATGGGCCATCTTTGTTGGCCCATTATTATCAATAATATTGCTATTGCCATTAGGAAGTTGAGACTTCCTGTCTTCATCAGTATTACTGGTTTTCATCTTAATTAATTTACTTTGTGGAGCCCCGCAACTATTAGCCAGCTTGGAATTTTCAGAAGGTTTAGTTTCTTGAATTTCGTTAGCTCTAGCCTTAGTTTCAGGGGGTTTAGCAGCGTCTTCAGAAGGTGTCTCAAACTTGCTGCTGCTACTGGAACCAATATCCTTAATGGGAAGATCAACGACTGGCGATTCACTGTCTGGGTTGTGTGTTTCAGGTTGTTTTCTGGGAGTTGCTATCTCGTTCAAATCACTTTCTTGCTTCATATGCACAGTGACAGCTGGGGGTCGACATTCATCCTTGTGGCCTTGCCTCCAGTGAATTATCTGACACTTGCCAGAACTATAGAAGGAGGAGTTTCGACTAATTAATATTTAAAAAACCTACAGCAGCTACAAAAGCAATATACAAACATAAATAGGCACTGCCCCAGATAAAGAAAGATCCTAAAAGCTGCAGTATTCTATGTTGGTTATCAGCAACACAATCTAAACTATGCAATCCAGTATGCAGCCTACAAGTAAGAGGCTAACGACACTCAAATGGTAAAGTACCAGTTAGGTAGGATATATGAAATCAAATAACCAAGAAGTAGTTCTGGACTGCCTTCTGTGGCATAACAATAAAAGATATTCTGTTAGATGAGTTCTCCACGAGGTTGTCTGGAAGCTGGTAAGAAAATCATAATGAAAGCTTAACTGTTAATTTGTAAATATCTTTCTAATGGCTACAGTTCCCCACTCAGAATCCCCCAGCAAAGGAAGACAATTACAATAATAGCTAAAATATTTTACAGCTTACAGCATCCACGTATTTTGGAAGTGTTAAAACCATTGTTCTTAACATTATGCACAAGGAAAGTGAGAGGACAATCGTGCACAATGTATACAATTCAAGAGATTTTAATTCTATACATTAAATAAACATTCATCATTCAGAGTGCTTCAGAAACTATCCACAAACACAAAAAGCTTTGAAGATAAAACGGTCTAAAATTAAAGTAACAGTAATGGGTCATCCTTACGGAAATAAGTAAACATGGCATCAAACAAAAATGTTCTTCAGCAGACATTAGTAAAATATGCAATTCCAAATAAAAATATGATCATCTTCAAGCTGTTGGATGACAACCATCAATCAACACCATTGAGATTTTCTCTCCTTTTCTAGAGTTACAATTCATCCACGAGTTGCTATGTAAATTTAGAATTACAACCATCCTAAATTTTTAAATACCATATTCCTCAACCACTTGCAAGGTAAAGTTGCAATTTTTAATCAATCAGAAATGCCAATCAAATAAAATAAACCCCATCGACAGATAAAAGAAGCAGCTACAAGAACATAAACCCGCTTCACGACAACATTACTGGATATCAAGTAGAAGCATCGACAATTAAATACCCAATCTTTTTTAGGATTGCAAAGAACGAACCAGTAATGGACGGACTTGCATTGTGCACAACGGGTAGCGGTGGGACTAAAGCACACTGCGCACTGATGAGCTATGGGCAACGTATAAAACTCATTACTCGCTTCAAATTCAGTCATAGCCGACTCTTTCGACACCATGTCAACAAGTTGCCTGATCTCCTGGTTCCTCACCACCATATTACGCCACTTGCTGCGTATCCAGAGGCAAAGAACAGCTGCAGAGAGGAGGAATAGGGTTTGGAACCCTAGGATTCCAGTAACAAACATCTAGAACTAACAAACTATCCAGGGCCGAGGACGAGACCACAGTAGAGAAACCCTAGGGTTGAGATTTTGCTATACATGAACTCGTATCTGTCGATGGTGGTCGTGGCGGTCGTGGTGGCGCGTGAGGATCGCGATTGAGGAGGTGAAATAGTGAATGATTGCCAATTAAAGCGCATGTAACAGTAGGTTTCTTTTTCTTTAAAATTCGGGTTTTGTAATGTTTTTAATAATATTAAGAATAAATAAAATTAAATAATTAATTTTAATACAAATTAATTAAGTAATTTTAGTTTATAAAAATTTATTAATTTTTATTAGTTAACCGATTAATTAATAAATTGATAATTTTTAACAATAAAATTTATTAAAATAAATTAAACTAAAAAATTCAAAATTTACACTAATAATTCATAAATAAGGGCTAAGTGTTTATTTACTATGCAAATTTATGTTTTGCAATATTTCTTAGACCTATGAAAGCCAAATAAATTGTAATTTATGGGACTCTTATCTTAAATATATTAAAATTTAAAATTTATTAAAATGTTAAATTTAAAATTAAGTTGATTTTTAAAAAAAACTTAGGAGTATTTACTGATAAAACTTGGCTTCACACCGTAAAGCGTTTAACAAAAAATCTGGCGATATATCCTATCTAAACCTATTGGAATAATCAGTAACAGCTGTAGCTAACAAGTTGGCTACCATATTAACATTTTTAGGAACTCATGTAAACAAGCAAGATTGAAATCTACCAAAAAGTAATTTACAGTCATCCAATATTGCTCTCACCTCATTGATTCTCGGATATGCACCATAGAATCGTTGCACTAATTGGAGGCAATTTGTTTCCACCTCCGCAGAGGTAAAACCCAAATGAGTTAACCATGTTAGAGCTTCCTTGAACGCCATAGCTTTGGCTATAAATGGTGTGTAGTTTGATATCGCAAAACTAGAAAAATAGTTGAGAAGAAGTCCATTTGCGCCTTTGATTACTATACCATACGACGTAGTTCCCTGAGCTGTTTGAATGACTGCATCAAAATTGCACTTCACTAATCCTACGGTAGGGCTAGACCATCTCACAACATTGTCCTCTGCTCTATGTGGAATGCTAGAAATGATTGTCGACT
This sequence comes from Erythroxylum divaricatum, assembly GCA_025434745.1. Classification (NCBI taxonomy): domain Eukaryota; kingdom Viridiplantae; phylum Streptophyta; class Magnoliopsida; order Malpighiales; family Erythroxylaceae; genus Erythroxylum; species Erythroxylum divaricatum. Next base: position 3,445,822 of record JANTPM010000246.1, on the reverse strand, counting down.
CTTGGGTTTGCTTCCACTCTTTGTAGTAGTTGTTTGAATTTGACACTAGGACCCTAGGTTCGAGCCTTTGTTGCTGCCATATGAAAGAGTTTTTGGCTTTCCACAGGTGCCAAAGTAGAACGCACGCCTGACCCACTTCCTCTAGCTGGCCATTCAAAATATCTTGCCAAAATGTAATAAACTGTGGGGCAACAGGATACATATCAATTAACGCTCAACATGATCTCACATGTACACATGCTAACAATGCATGAGTAATGGTTTCTACTTCAACACAATATGGGCATTGTTCATCTGTGTCCACTCCCCGTCGTTGTAAAGCCTCTCACACCAGGAGTATCCCTCGACAAGCTCTCTATAGGAATTCTTTTATTTTGGGAGGAAGGGGAAGCTTCCACGGTTTCTTCCACGGACCCCTTTGATGCTCGTGCTCTATGGTACTTAACCATTGGAGGGCTGCTCTATATCCGGACCTAACGGAATAGAAGTCATTTGTAGTGAAATGCCATACCATTTTGACCGTGTGGTTAGTTCTAGTCAAAGGGATGGTCTTTAATGAGTCCAGGTCTATGCTGCAAAAGATACCTTGTAAGAACTGGAAATCCCATACCTTCTCTTTGGTGAGGATGAGGTCTTTCACTTTCAAATGTTCAAGGCCCTCCACCGTTGGTGATTATACTTGAAAATCTATTTCGTGTGGTATCCACGGATCAGTTCAAACAGATATTGTCTCACCGTTATCGACTCTCCACCTTGTGCCTAACTTGAACAATTCTTTAGCGTGTAGTATACTCCTCTAAATAAAACTATGATTGGATCTGTTTGGGGCTTCCAGGAAGGAGTTCCTGGAAAAATATTTAGCTTTGAGTATCATTGTTGGAAGAGAAGCAAGGTTGTGTATAAGGTTCCATCTCTGCTTGGCTAGCATTGCTAGGTTATACTAATGTAAGTGTCGAAAGCCCAATCCTCCGATAGTTTTAGACCCACACGTTATATCCCATGTTAACCAGTGCATTCGAGCTCCCCCGTTGGTCTTGCTACCCCACCAAAAGGAGTTCATCATTTTTTGGAGTTCATCACATGTGGTGTTAGGAAGAAAAAATACATTCATGCTATATGTGGGCAGGGCTTGGTAAACTGTTTTGAAGAGAATTTCCTTTCCTGCTCTTGAGAGAAGTCGGTTACTCCGTTGTCTAAGTCTTCCTGTTAATCTTTCTTTGAAATAAGTGAAGATTTGTTTCTTTTTCCTACCTATTAACGAGGGCAACCCCAGATATTTACCTTAATCTAGAGCCTATGATACTCTAAGACTCACCTTCATGTTACGCACCAGCTGTGGGCTCACATTTGTGGAGAAAAAATACTAGATTTCTGAAGGTTTACTACCTACCCCGAAGCTTCTTCATAATTAGCGAGGATTTGTTTTATAGAGTCACAATCAGAAGTAAATGCTTGAAAGATAAAAGAAAATATCATCGACAAATAGTAAATGTGATATGGGCGGGGCACTTCTAGCCACCCGAAGTCCATGCAGTTGGCCTTCAATTTACGCCAATCTGAGTAAGAAAGTCAGGCCTTCAATACAGAGGATGAATAAGTAAGGGAAGATGGGATCCTCTTAGCGAGCCCTTATTTGGGTGTAATCGAACCCACTTCAACTCTATTTAGTAAGACACTATAATGCACTGTTTTGATACACAACATAATTGTCTCTATCCATTTGCGGTGAAAACCCATCTTTCCCATAATAAATTCCAGATATTGCCAACCGATCCTATCATAAGCTTTGCTAATATCCAGTTTTAAAGCCACTGCCCCTAATTTTCCTCTTAACTTCCTCTTCATGCTATATATCAGTTCAAAAGCTACAGTGACATTATCATGAATAATTCTCCCAGATATGAAAGCAGATTGAGCATCAGACACAATATGAGGCAGTATGATTTTTAACCTATTAGCCAAGACTTTGGCCATTATTTTGTAAAGAACATTATAGAGCGCAATAGGGCGAAAATCCTTTACATGTAGTGGTTTATCATGCTTGGCTATGAGGAACAAATATGTGTGAGTTAAAGGTGCAGGGAACTTGTAACGTCCTGTTACCTGCGGGGAGGCTAGAATAGTCAATAGAGAGCTTAGAATTTGCATTTTTCATGCTCATGCATAAAATGACATACATATACACATGAATAGAGAAATTGTTGCACGTGGAAATAATTGTACATGCATTCATGAATAATTTCGGGCATATTTGGACTGAGTTCTGATTCTAGAAATTTTTTATATTTGGAATTTAATTATATTGAAATTTTCATTGTTTTATGGAGTTGTAATATTTTTGAATTTTGGTGATTTTAGGATTTATTTTTTAAAATTATAGAGAATTATGGAAATATATGGAAAATAGGAATAGGAATTAATGATGATTAGAGATAGTTATATTGTGAAGTTGAGATTAATAGAGTTAGTTTCAAAAGCAACTTAGTTAGAGTTAAGCGTTAGGGAAGTGACAAGTGTCACTTAATAAGTGGCTTAAGAAACTTTGTTAAAAGTAAGTAATGTTGTGAGAGTGAAGTCATCTGAGAGCTAGAAAGTTAAGTGTTTAGTCTAAGTTTCCTTCTCTTTCGTTGTAACCTTCTTCATATTCTCTTCAACACACAGAGCTTTCCATCAAATTCCTTCTAAGGAATTACTTTGCTCTTCCTTCCTCTACCATATTGTTATTTGTTCTTCTGCATAAGAAAAACTAGAAATGGGTCAGTTTTTATAGAGGAGAGCGTGATTTTGCATGGAATTTAGGGCTTGAAGAAAATTTAAGATTTTGGAGTTTTCAACAAGTAAGTAGTGAATAAATCATTTAGAGTTGTGATTATGAAATGAATTTGATGAATTCACTGTCATCTGCATGAACATGAGGTTTACGTGTATATATTTATGAACATTGTGTTAATGGGATGAAAATATGGATATAGTGTTAGTTTAGTATTTTAGGATTTTTAGTGATCAGATGTTGTAGAAATAAGTTTGAGAGTGTGAAATAGGAATGAAATGGTGTTTAGGATGTGTGTAGAAAATCAAAGTATAAAAAGATGATATTTTGATATGCTCTGTTTCTTCACTGTGTACATATATATGTATGTGTGCGTACGTGAATAGGTAAAACTTTTTGAGATGATCAAGTAAATGGTTTTTGAGTTGAAGAGAAATTGTAAAATGATAGTCTGAGATGTGAATGAGTGTTTAAATGGAAGTTGAGAGAAAACAAGGAGATTGAGAATGAAAGTTGGAAATGCAGAAAGTTGACAGAGCATGAATAGGTTGAATATGAATTTTTGGCTTTTGATGATTTTTTATTTTAATTTGTATATGTTGGAGTAGTATAAATTAATGGTGAATAAGTTGATTGAAATGTAGTGGAAAAACTAGAAATAAAAATTTGAAGTGTTCGATTTTAGAGAATGAAGTTTGAAAATTTCATGGGAATGAATAGTAACAGTATTGAGTGTTTGATCTGAAACTTCTGTGAATTTATTATACTAATCTAGGTTGATTTTGACAAAATTGTCTGCATGAAAGTTGTATATCTTTCTTTTATCCTTCCATTGATACAAGGTTTGCAGATTTTGAAGTTCTGGATCAAAAGTTATGGAGCTTAGAAGTTAAGATATCAGTGAAGAAGAAGAAATGGAAAAGCACCGTCGTGCTTAAGATTTGAGGCCAAAAGCACTATCGTGTATAAGCATGAAGGTGACATTGAGGGTTAGCCAAAAAGCACCGTCGTGCATGACGATGACTTTGGAGGTGAAGAGAAATTTGCACCATCGTGCTTAAGCACGATCATACATTTGGGATTTTGTCTTCTACTAAACAATCTTGCTTATTTTAATCATAACTTTTTCTCTAGACCTCTAAATGACTTGATTCTTAATTCATTAGATTCTTAAGACATTGTTCTACCTATACAAAAAAAATTAGTATCATTCTGAATTGATTTGAAAAATATTGATCAAACGAAAGTGAGAGAATCTGTTGGAATGGTATGAACTGGTGTTGTTTACTGAACATACTTTGGTATTTTGATTATATCTAGATTTATAGGATTTCAAATGAGATGATTTTTATTTTTAGTAAACTAGAGATATAGGGCTACAAATTGTATCAAGAAGTCGAATGTTGATTCATTCTCTAAGATATTGAATTTCTAGATGGAAGTTGTACATAGTACACTGTTTTTTGAATGTGAACAACCCGATGGTGTTTGAGGTATATCTTTCAAAGTACTGAATCAAATTGAGTGATTTTGGTGTCAATGGAAAGATAAGACATAGATAAACACTTTTTGAGAAGGGGATATAACCAAATTACGTCATTTTTGCTTTCTAATTAAATGTAAACAATAGACCTGAAAGTGTGACCTGGAAAATTATGAAGTGAGTCAATGAAAAAGGAATAAAGATTTTAATGGTTTTAGTGAGGCATAAACCTAAGTATAAATTATACTTAGATGAGTTTTGATATGAGATTGATTTTATGATGTAATTAATGGTAAGATACCCGGGATTATCATGAACATGCATTGTACACATTCCATTACATACATGTGCATTATTGAACATTTATAATTGTGCAAAAGTGTTATACTTGGAAATGTGTTTTGTATGATATAGAATAACTCATTGGACACCAGTTGGACATTGCCAAACCATCCAGACAATAGCATTTTATAGCGTACTGTGAGTCAACCTAGATGATTTTCTTGGATTGATTTGATTTGATTAAACTTCCAATATTATTGAACTACTTGTGATTTGTTTTTGAATTCCAGATTTAAAGTCTGTGGAGTTTAAATAGTTGGACATGTATTGGAAGTGTTTTGATTTGACGTGAAATCCTATATGATATGTGAATTCTCAACGAAAGTTGAATCGAACTTAGGTCCGATAATGATGAGTCTCTGATTGAATATCGTATGTGATTGTCTGATATGGCATAATCAGTATTTTATGCATTTCATAAAATGCTTGCTCAGATAAAGGTGTTATGACTTGAGTAGCCAGTATAAAGCGCTTCTACATAGAGCTTTGCTTCGTGATATATGTTCTGAATGTAGAGCTATGCTCTGTGGTTCTGTTCTGACTGAATCCTATGGATCAATATTTGTATAAGTATGTGATAGGCAATCGATCACAACAATAAGAACGAATATGAGTCTTATGCATATAGCATTATAAGATTGAAACCCCTTGAAAATGATATGCAAAGCTGAAATGATAAATTGATATAAACTATTGCTATAGTTGGCTATGTGAACTGTGTGATCATATGAGATACCATGTTATGTGAATATCAGGAATATTAATATGATATGAATTAATATCTGTGAAATATGTGATATGTGCATGCAATCTGGTGAAATCATCAATGATGGTTCACTCAACTGAGTTCGCAAAACTCATCAAAATTGCAACGTGAGTTTTCAGGTTTTATAAAGTTCTCTAGAAAGGCTTCGAATAAGAGTTTCGAGTCGGGATCAGTATGCGCCTGCATATGTATTTCTTTATGTTGCATTGAAAGTGTAGTTTTAAGTGTTGTATCAGAATGTAAAGACATTATGAATATTAGTAATTTGTTATATATCTGAGATGGGCCCAAATGATTGTTGAATACTAATGTTTGTAATAATTGTATATGTGAATGGAAAATATTTTTAAATAAAGTGGGCCAATTTTGGTTATCGATTTTCGCACTTGATGTTTATGGTTTAAAAAAAAATTTGTACTGAGTTTTGTATGATTGAGTGCTCTAGCATGCCACCCTCGTGGGGCACGGACTATGATATCCTTCAAGATTTCGGTTACGTGTCTTTTGAGAGAGAGGTGTTACAGAACTGACTAGTGTTGGGCCAGGCTTGATAGCTACAAACAACATCCTTCTCTATGATAGGCTAGAATCGTTGGTAAAAAGCTGCATTATATCCGTCAGGCTTAGGCGATTTGTCAGGGTGCATTTGATCACTAGCTTCTTTGAACTCCACCTTCATGAAAGATGCCATTAGAAGGTTATTATCTTCCTCGCTTACACTCGCCCTCATCGTAGAAAACCCTTTCACATTCGGTGGTGCACTATCTGAGTATAAGTTGGAGAAGTATTCACCTATAATTGCAACCTTGTCGTTCTCATCTGAGATCCATTGGCCATCGTGGGATTTAAGGACTGGAATTCGATTCCTTTGTTGTCAATGAATCGCCTGCCTATGGAAATATCGTGTATTTCTGTCTTCGAATTGTAGCCAATAGGTTTTGCCTCGCTGTTTCCAAAACGCGGCTTCCCTGTCCAGTACATGGTTTAACTGTGCTTTAATGCTGGAGATATGTCCTCCCAGATCCCCTGCTTGTTGGCCTTGTTGTAGACTCTTTTGCAGGACGTTTTTCTGGTGGGGAAAGGGCACGACCACCAACTTGCTCCAACGATCCAGGACTTCAAAACATTTGATCAGTTTGGCTATGATGGGAACCGATCCTTTCGTTGTCCAGTTGTGTTTAACCACATATGCTACCCCTGATTTCAACAACCACCAATTTTCAAATCTAAACCTCCTTCGTGCGCTCGAATATATGGCCTCCTTCCATGTTAGTATAAGTGGATTATGCTCCGAAACACTAGTGGGTATGTTCAGCAAACTATGGTGGGGAAAACGACTCATCCACGATTGTGTGTGAAAGCCTGGTCCAGTTTCTCAAACATGGCCGATGCAATACCCCTGCTCTTTTTCCACGTAAAAGGCCCCCTGTTGAGTGGTATCTCAATCAAGTTCAAGTCTTCCACACAGTTGTGAAAACCTTCAAACAAACTTTGTAGATGTTCCCGCCCTCCTACTTTTTTCGTGATGGATAGCATGTCATTAAAATCTCTGATAATTACTCATGGTAGCTCGCTCCTCCGAGACAGTGCTTGGATCAGTGACCACGAATCGTGTTGTCTATTTTGCTCCGGATAATCATAGAAGCCCGTCAACCTCCACTCGTCACTTCCCAATTGCTTTATGATCATATCGATATGGTTGAATAATTGACAATATCTACTGATTCCTTCTTAATCTTTAACTTTAAACTTACCCTCTTATTATCTCTCATTTGATTTTTCATTTTTCAAAACCTTTTCTATATTTAAGTTTTTAATTTGTAATCAAATTTAATAATTAAAAAAAAACATGTACAATTGCATAATTAATTAAAACACAATTTAAAATATAAAAGACATCACAAGAAATTTAATTATTCACATGTTGAATATTTATATTAAACTATTTTTAATATTTTTATTTTTCCATACTTTATAAAATATATTTTATTTTTTATTTTATAATATCACATATTATGATTTATGAAAGCATTTATATGTACATTATTTTGGAATATCATTAATGTGGATCATCGATGTTTAAAACTCTTATGCAATGCTTTTATAAATATTGATGATATTTAGATTTACTTATATCTTTATACTTTTTAAAAATAAACCAAACGTAATTAAAAAATTTATAAAAAATGCACATTAAACGTTTAGAACTTTGTATTATAAATATTAATTTTTTATATAACAATGATAACTCAACACAACTAAGGTATATCAATGATCAAAATACACACGTACGTTTTTTTAAATAAATTTTTATATTTAAATCAAAAATTTTTCATATCAGTACAAAGTAATTTTCTATAGTAAGATGTTACATAAGCCTAACTAGTCATCAAACGTCGCTTTGGCCGAGTGGTTAAGGCGTGTGCCTGCTAAGTACATGGGGTTTCCCCGCGAGAGTTCGAATCTCTCAGGCGACGTCGTTTTCATATTCGCTATTTTGTTTTTTCCCTTTCAACTTCAATCACTTTGCTTATGTGGGGCCCAAACGTCGCGAAATTGAACTTTTCCAAGTTTCCAACTCCCATGTCCTTGTCCTTGTCAGCAACAACCACAAGGCAAGGCCCACTTCCATTTGACCGCAACTTGGTCAGCCTTTACTCGAATCAACGGTGGACACGTGGACTCCATTCAAGTGGCCAATTGGAATCCAAGTCTAAAAGGGTTACAGCTAATAATCGGTGCCGTCCCTTCAACTCCCTTGTGGGGTTGCCCAAAAGCCAAAAGCCAACTATGAACTAATGGGTCATCATCTACCTCTTCTAACGCAATTATGGTCACTTTAGATTGTAAGGTTTGAAAGAGTTTGTCTGCTTTAGCTTGTGCTTTTGAGTTTTGAGAGAGTTGTTTGTCTTATTTAATCACTTTTGAACATTTGTGTTTCTTGTCCGTACACTTTTAATAAGTGTAATAAACCATCTTAATTTACTATAGTTTATCTTCTTTTTTAAAGTTTAGAACAAATATTTTTATCTCAATAATATAAAATATTTTCAAGTCAATTTTATATTAAAAAAAATCTTATAAATTAAATAAATATTGATTTTATTAAAATATTTACTCTCCACTAGTCAAGGGTAAAATTAAGTAATATTAGATCTCTCCATATCTCATGTAATAGCAAAATTTTTACTAAATTTTTGTTATTGTTGTGGCTTATTAAAATAGTTGTCTCGTCTTAAAACACAAATATCTAAATTAACTAAACCTTTGTTTGGTTGAGCTTTTATCAGTAGAATTTTTTCTGTAGATCTTTTTTTGAGAAGAACTTCTTCAATAAATCAGTTGATTGTTTTGCTGTTATTTAAAAAAGAACCTTTTTGAAAGAATTTCATTGACTATTCGGTAACATAAAAATAAAAAGTACTTTTAATTTTAACTATATTTTATTATGTAATAAAAATTATTTATACATATAAATATTATTTAAAGTATATTAGACAATTTCCAAAGCACAATATATTAATTATTATATAATTTTAAACAATATGAAATATAAATGAAGATATATTTAACCAGATATTTATACATATTATAACATAAGTAAAACTAATGTAAAAATAAATATTAAAGCATATAAAAGTTAAATAATATTATATAAATCATAAAATAAAAATAAAAGAGACTAAAAATTCACTCATTAATTGATCTGAAAAATTCATATGAAAAAGTGTTTTTTTTAAGCTTCAAATTTAAGCTTCTTAAAAAGTTATATTTTGGTTATAAAAAAATCATATCTATTAAAGAAATGCTTTTTTATTTTACAGTTAAACATTCATTTTAAAAAAAGACATTTGTGATTAAAAAAATACTTATTAACCTTTTAAATAATTATATTTTTCTTGAATGTCTAAAATAATGATGAGTTAATAATGATTTTAACGAAAAAAGAAAGAGCTTTGACTAATAAAATTCGATTTGATTTGCGACCTTGCAGCTCTTGTATTTAAATGAATTGTTTTGACTTCAATTTGGTAACAAACAAAATGGCACGTGCGGAGAACGAGTGAGAAAATGAACCCCTTTTGCTTTTGTTACAAAATATTGAATACTAAAAGCTTAGAGAAAGAGTCTAACAGAAGACCAAGCAAATAGGAAGTGTAAGGGATTGGGATTGTAAAAGAAGGGAATGGTTGGTTCAAGTGAGATCCCTTATAATTTAAGAGATTGTGAAGATTTGTCTTGTATAAAAAATTATAATTTTATTTAGGAGCAGAGATGATAAAATATTTTAATTCAAAGTTAATACACCATATATAAATAGATTGAACTTTGCATTAAATTTGATTTTAATTAAATAATTGAATAAAAGTTAAATTAATATTATTTCAATATAATTTAACCAAAATTTAAATTCATATTAACAATGTTTTAAAAATTAGACAAGAAGTTAAATCAATAAAACAAGAGGTTTAAAGCTTAAAAAGTTAAACCAATATTAGGCCGTCATAAAACTAATTAAAGATTGAATAAAATCAAATATTTTAAAATATAATTGAAGGAGGTTATCCTTATCAATGAAAAATTTTAAAGTTTAATTGAAAGTTTAATTGATTTATTTTAATTTATAACAACTTATTAATTTATAAAAATTGACAGATTAATTAATAAACTACTCAATTTTTAACAACAATAATTGTTAAAGTAAATCGAACCGAAAAGTTAAAAATCGAACAAAAAATTTGAAAGGTCCAAAGTTTTTACGATTGAATCAACCGTATCAATTGAATTTTTTAATTATTGCATATTAAATTGTTAATTAATATATTTAAGATGTATAATTTATAAATTATTACGTAGATAATTTATTGAAAAACAGTTTGGTGGGAGCAACTTGAAATGTAATGACTAACATTTTGGCCTAAAAAATTGCAAGTGATTCACAAAATAGCCAACTTGACTAGCAATTTTAGACTTTAGCCATCTTTGACGATTGGCATGTGCTGGACACAAATCATGCACTCAGGAACATTTGAAACTTTCTGAATCTAGAAATAGAGAAGCTTGTTAGAAAAACGCAAATAGGTAACGAAAGTTCTCATTTTCACATTATAATATTAATAGCCTACGTAAGAACCTAAAGCAAATTCCACGATCTCAGTACTCTATATATTCTCATCTTCTTCGCACCATTCATTTCGTCGAGAAGTATCCTTCTTTCACAGAGAACCTCTATTAGCATATGTCTCAAAGGCCTAACGTCCCTCACTATTCTTCCATAGCCTTTGGCCTCCACTCCCATCTCATGGTTTCAAGTGAGATGATCTCGAGTTCCAACTGGTCTTCCTTCCAGAGCTAAACCATAAGAAAAATCAAATCTTTCTTTGGCCTTTTTCAGGTGAATTCTTCGTTCAAGAGGTTAAATTTGTTGTTTGATTGATTGTAAAAGATGGGTTTGAAAGGTTTTGTTGAAGGAGGCATTGCTTCAATCGTTGCTGGTTGTTCCACGCACCCTCTCGACCTCATCAAGGTCCGCATGCAACTTCAAGGCGAAAGCCCGGCGATGACTAACCCCTCTGCCGCCGTCCAAAACTTGCGCCCGGCGCTTGCTTTCCAGACAGCCACTGTCCACTTGCCTCATCCTCAAACATCGCCGTCAGTTTCTGTTCCTCGCGTTGGTTTGGTCAATGTTGGAGTCCGTATAATACAACAAGAAGGCGTCGCCGCCCTTTTCTCCGGCGTCTCTGCCACGGTACTCCGACAGACTCTTTACTCCACCACACGAATGGGTCTCTACGATATGATGAAACAGAAATGGACCAATCCCAACACGAAGGTCATGCCTTTATCGAGCAAGATAGGGGCCGGACTCATCGCCGGAGCCATCGGTGCCGCCGTGGGAAACCCCGCTGACGTGGCAATGGTCCGCATGCAGGCCGACGGCCGCCTCCCTCTAGCTCAACGCCGGAACTACAAGAGCGTAATCGACGCCATAACTCGCATGACCAAAGAAGAAGGCATAACGAGCCTATGGAGAGGCTCGTCACTCACCATAAACCGAGCCATGTTGGTCACGGCGTCGCAGCTCGCATCTTACGACCAGTTCAAAGAAATGATCTTGGACAACAAGTTGATGCGTGATGGGTTCGGGACCCACGTGGCTGCGAGCTTTGCCGCCGGGATTGTTGCGGCGATTGCGTCGAACCCGGTTGATGTTATCAAGACGAGGGTGATGAACATGAAGGTGGAAGCAGGAGCGGCTCCGCCGTACAAGGGGGCGTTGGATTGTGCGGTGAAGACGGTGAGAGCTGAAGGTCCGATGGCTCTCTACAAAGGGTTTATTCCGACGGTTTCCAGACAAGGGCCGTTCACGATTGTGTTGTTCGTGACTCTGGAACAGGTCAGGAAGTTGCTTAAGGATTTCTAGTTTGGATGATGATGACGACAACAACAATAAGGAAGCTATAGACAAAGGCTTAGTTTATGTTAAGTTTCATAACTAGTTTACAATGTTTGTTTTAAATTAGAATTCAGTTCCTCGAGTCTAGGAAGAACGCGAAAACGTGTATGAACAAGTGTTGTTACTTGTTGTCTGGGTCCATCTGTTCGTGTACTAATAGAAAATTATCTACTTTTATATCAAAACTTGTTCTAATCTCTTTTCTTTTTCTCTTGATTCTCTATGAAACAAAAAAAAAACTTAAACTTTCTGGTTGGATTCAAACTGGTTTGAATTGTGAGATGGAAAATAAGGAAAGGCTGGTGTAATTGAAGGTTGTTTGTGAGGTTGAAGCAGAAATTGAATGGTCATGGTCATGGAAGAGAAGAAAATGCAACTTCAGGAGATGTCAGGTGTCATATTTTGTCATCTTTAACTTTGGAGACTAGAAGGGTAAAGCAAGTTGACATAATGCCATGTTAATTAAAGCTCATTGACTAAATTGCTTAACAAACTTTGAATCGTAATTCCGGTAAAGCTGTTTTTTTCTTGCCATTTGCATGTACGAGAATGCGTGGCCAAGAAAAAAGGGCAACAAATTAAAAAAATATTAAAAATTTTAATTGGATGTACTTCAAAGAATACGCAAGTGTAGAATCAAAAGGCAGGGAAAGCAAAAGAACATGTGATGAAGAAGCAGGATTCGTTTCTGTAAGGACTCGAATGAGTTATATAATATACAAAGAAGATGGACCGATGAAATAGCATCAAGGAAGATGCCTTGATAAAGCATAAATTCAGTCTCAAGGTGTGGATTTGTCAAGAACATAATGGTAGTTCTCATGTTGGATGCTTTTAGCTGTTGTCGGAAGTTTCCTGGAAGTTAACTGTTTCGTCATAATTAAGAATATCATCTTTGTTTTGAACTGTTATTGGAATCGAATCAAACTGGTGGAAGAAGATTCCTTTATAACACTGTCTGTGTTATCTTGTTCTTTGAATCCGTTGCTTAGAAGAGAGGAATCTTCTGTGCGTAAATTTGGAGAAGACAGGATGGACTTTTCAGGTAATTACAAGAATGTGTTTGGAGCTCAGTGATAATTATAGCTCACTGTAACGAAAATAAGATCACTAGAGATTTCAACACTTCAAAATTTCCCAGGAACAGGGGAAAGAAACCACCATGGAGGCATTGGTGTAAAGCTTTACAAAACTGTGATCAAAATTGGCTGATAGTCGTCTCTGATGGTCTCCAAGGCGGTGTCACTCGCAAGTTCAGATCTTTTCAATCAGGATTTCCACCTGATCCTTAATCCCGTGATCGTTGAGCCTAAGCTACCAGATGGAATGTTTATTTACAGGAACAAAGAATCTAATAGTAGTAATTGTTGTCTTGGTTATTCACAGCATCTTTACACAGCATGGCACGTGCTTCCATTATAGACCTTGGAGGCTCCAAGTCCTTCTCTTGCAGGGCATTTCCAAGCAATTGCTGCATTTGGGATGCAAAGATGTCATCCAAAATCTGCAAACAATACAGTATAAGTGAGAAGGCTTACAAGGATAATCACCATTTTGTCGAATTTTATTAACTGGTGGTAATGAGAAGCACCACTTTTTTACAGAAAAATATGAGTACCTAAAACTGCATTCTATGTGTGTATATAGAATAACATAAACTTTTCATTAACAAAATGTTGTTACCATATGACTGCTAAAGTTGAAGTTCTGAATGACACTGTAGAAAAAGATATTTCTGAACTGGTTGGGGAAATGTAGACTCAATGTCTTTTCCTTTTGTGAGTCAGCCTAGTGCTCACTAAACCCCAAAAACTACAATGACTAAGATGATAAGCATGGTAGATTTAGAGGAACTTACCGAAACTGCAATTCGAGAGCCTTTGTATGAGGATCTATTCTCTCTCCTGTCTTGCAAAAAGTTAAGTACTTCCTGGTTTAAGGAGAATAACAAAATCATCAGTTGGAGAAATCTTCAGAAACCAAAACTCTGTCAGAAAAAGATCTATGCAAAAATGTCTACCTGTCCCAGGCGATCCCAAAAACCTCGGCAAATGGTTATGAACAACTGTGGTTCAACAACTGTTTGCAGATGATCTATTGTCTTAATCAATAGATCCTTCAAAGGCTGCATCCTACTTCTTACATCTGATTCAGCCACAGGTTCCTTTGAATCTTGGATGATCTTCTTCAGTTTTGTTGCACTCTGTAACTTTGTCTATATAAATAGATAAACAGAAGTCTATCAACATATCTGAATAGCAACCATCTCAAAATCTGAGTATCAGCAAAGAAGCATGCAATTGAAAAATCTAAAAGAATTCAGATGCACCCTCTTGTGTTAACATTTGTCCACAAAATATATGAGACCAAATGTTCTCAGCAAGAAAAATTCATGTTATTTGTTAAGTACGGAAATAGTGGCTGAAATTTTGTGAAAGGCATATCAGAAGCTGTAATCAGACATGCTTCCTATAGGAAATCACGTGCATCTAGAAACAGAAGCCCTTCAGCTAGCTGAGAAGAGAGTATAAGCAAGAATGTGTTGATGTAGTAACCACAACTCAAGGACCCTTCATGAACCATGGTAAGGTCCTAGAATGCATACTCAAACAATGGTAAAACTTGTGGCTGGTGAATCTTATAGCCCCTGTATACTCTTCACTATTAGGACTCTCAAACCTACTAGCTCAAGAGAGTGGTTCATTAAGTACCTAATATTTCCCATACATTGGCATAACAATTTGTACACACACATCACTTCATTCTACTTGTCATCAACTCATCTGTCTTAGTTACAAGAACATATGTTTGTAACAAACAACTTGAAAGCAATATTACTCACATTCTCTACAAGCATCTCCACAATGGCTTGCAGGTAACTTCTGAATTTGGATCTCAACATCACTGTAATTTCACTGAGACATTCCCCTGTGACAGCATTTACCCCCTCGGGGATACAAGAACTCCACGACTTCAACTGTGTTTCAATCTTAGGCCCCAGCACATCCAGCATCCATTTCATAGAATTAAGAAGGATCCCTAGCTGAAATACGAGAATATACATCAGAAAACTGAAAAATGATGCACAAATTTATCGATAAATGTTTACCTCGTCAGGCACAAAAAAAATTCCGCCTGCTCGTTTATAGAACGGAACATATTTAAAGCCAAAGGGGTCTGTGTTGAAGCTATCCTTCAATGGTGATAAGACATCAGCATATAGCGTGTCCAAAGCTTCAATAATTGCCTCCTCAACTTCTGCAAGAGCCTGAAGCATCCATATGGTTTGAGACATTCAATAAACCACATATAAAACAAAAACAAAAAGTCGCGTGGATCAGGGAAGAGATAAACATACAGTTTCCATGTCAAGAATATACTGTGGCCAGTAACAAACGATTGCTTCATATGCATTCAGTGTCTCTTTCACCTGAGCATGCATTTCCTCAACAAAAGGAGTTGTCAAATTGTGTGTACTAAGACCGGACCACTTTACCTGAAAGGTATAAATAGATGTTAAATCGCCAGAGCACAGAGCACGTGACATCAGAAGTAAAACTCACAAAACCATTTTATTTTAATATTATTCTGAAACTGATTTGTTCCCGGTTTGATGTTATAACCGAACTCCATGGCCATGCCTGGTTGGCTCTAAAAAAGACAAATATAAACAATCATATTTGCAGAATATAGAACTAATGACATTTTGTGGAAAAGAGTTGCTGAAAAGTTTTAGGCACTAGGAAAACTGAAATTGTTAATGATTTGTTAACTAGGTAATTCAAAACTCTTTAAAATTTATGTAGAAATAATTGAAAAATGAAAGAATATGAACTTCAAAGCTTGTGTGAAGAGAACTTTGAAGACATTTGCATAAAGTAAAACATTTGGGTGACCTTCTTGGAAGCTGAAGAAGCCCTTGAGGTTAAGGATGACATAAAAATATAAAATATTCACAAAAAATTTGGTTGTAAACTATGCAATTTATTACAGTTGATCATTCGAAACAACATGGTGCAACACTTACCGTTTCTCGTTTGCACATCTTAAGCAAAGAAAGACGCATCTCCTTGATCCATTTAGCGAAGTATGAACGAAACAACTCTTTTGCATTACCAACCCCTTTTGCACTATAAAATGGAATATGATCAATACATTTCTGCAGGGTTATAAGATGAAGAAAATAAGACATCCAACTTACTTAATGTTCCAGGAATCAAGATCCCTTTGGAAATCTGCTGTGGCAATGACAAGTTCAGCGACAGGCATTGAGAAGGTTGAAGGAGGGCATGTAGTCAGAAATTTGTCCAATCTATCAAAAAGTTCCATGCCATAAACCGGTGCACAAAGATTTGGAAGATCTATGAAACTGCAAAGAGAAAGAATTCGTCAGTTTTCAAACGGTCAGCAGACAAAAATGTCATTTATCCAGCAATTAAATGAATTCGTCAGTTTTTGAAAATTTGTAGTTAACTAATAGATTCGATTTAAGAATCACGAATATGCATATCAACAACTAGGGGTTTGGTTGGTAGAAGGGATTCAAATCTGGGAAGGCATAATCAATGAGCAACTTATGTGTATATTTATGCTTTGCCATGTAACAAAAAAATATGCATATTGAAGTGAAAAGTCAGGCAATTTTTTGTTGTGCCTGAGCATAGGACACCAAGAGTAGGGTGGAGGTAAATGATCAATGGTTTTACCTAGGAAGTAGGTTCTGATTGTAGATCTGTATATCAGTGTAAATCTCGTTTTTGATATTCAAGATTAGAGATTTCATCTTTTGATAAGCTGTTGAAAAGGCCACAGGATCTATCAGAGAGGCCTCATTATAATTTATAAGTTCATCAGTTTCAGCCAAGTGCCTTCTTGATCTGTCCCTTGCAGCGGCCTATAAAATAATTTTCCAAAACCACCGAGTATGAGAAGCACGGAGGTGAAGGTGAAGCAATAAACAACAAAAAGTTTTGATCTGTTTTTCGTACCTGGAAATATTTTTCAAAAGCCAATTTAACCTCGGGCCTTGATATGTCATGCAATAGAGTGAATAGCTGGACAGCAGGTGCCAAAGCCGGAGCAGCCAATCCAGTGGCTGGGCCGAAAACATCCATCATGCCAGATGGTGACAATTCATCCAGTGACTTATAGTTTTCGAAAACCAGGGCAAGAACCTGATGAATTTGATCTTCAACCTCTCCAAAAATGCGATTCTGGTTCAAGTTTCACAAAACAAGAGATTATTCTTCTTCTTTGACTTTCATTAAAAAACATATATCAGCAATTCAGCATTGAAGACTGCAAACTAGAAAACGAGAGTTCTCTTTGTTTTAATCCAATTCGTCAATTGCTAAGTCTATGAAACATAAAAACAACATTGAAAGGTTGAAAAATGTTTGTGGTAAAGAAGTCTGGAGCTCAATAATGCCATACATCTAGAAGCAATTGCTATACGCAGTACCATACATCTTTAAAAGGTTGCAATCATTAAGATTTTTATGTCAGAATACTTTCTCGCTCTGTTCAAGAAATCTATTTAGAAGACAGACTCACTCCTAAATGATAAACATGCAAAACCTACCCATTAAATATCAAATAGGCACGGGTGCAATTGCAAACTTCTGGTTCAAGAAAAATTAAACTTCATAATATACCTCTTGTTGACTCAACACACTCTTCCTATTATCCTTCGTGACTAAAGCTGGATGCAGTAACTCGTACACTAGCTCAAGACAATCTTTGGTTGGCGTGGCAACATTCATGACATAGGAGAGATATCTGCAAATAGCATGGAAAGGAAAAAAGAAAATGAGCAAGCAGTTTAAAGTTCCAGAAGGTGGAATGAGTAAACACATCACCATTATGAAATTTTGACATAATCCTAATACCTGACTTTGGTATATGTATCAGACACTCCATAATATGACGCAAACTCGGTCACTAACCACTTCCAGGGGCCATCTAGCAATAGTTTTCTTTGCTGAAAATGTACCATTTTCATCGCCACTTCCAAAACAAAATCATAAGCAAGAGTTTCGGTGGCACAATCTGTTAAAACAATCGTTTAGGTTGTAATTTGTTGACATAATAATTTAAAAACATTATTTATCTTATACATGATTATTTGTATATAATAAAGTTTATGGAATAAAATGAAATTATGAGATTCTAATTATAAGATTTATATAGCATTTACATATTATCTCTAAATTGTTTCTAATCATTGTTCTATTATGATTGAATATTAATAGAATGTAAAAATACTAATAGATGTTTTGTTTTACCTTATAAAAGAAGAAGTAGATTCATTGGCTAAAGTATGGAGATACTTAAATAAACAAGTGGGTGCTTGTCAGAAAATAAGTTTAATAAGTTCACTATATTAAGTCGATATGAGAAAATCATTTAAAACATTACTTGTATGCCTATAAAAATTTTCATTGAGATGATTGCATAAGTGATCATTTGTTTTTAAGTCTCCATAGTTTTGTTGCATAGGGATTGTTATATTTTGATATTACTTATAACTTACTTAATCATGAGTCGTTCAATCGACAATTGTTGAAGGGATTGTTATATTTTGATATTACTTATGACTTATTTAATCATGGGTCATTCAATCGGCAGTTGTTGAATGTAACATGAATTATATAGAAGTAGTTATGTGATCAAGATCATATGATTCATCTCCTTAAAATAATTATAAATAATGTTCTATTATTCTCGATTAGTATTAATTTGAAAATTTTGTGGCCAAGGTAGAATAACGATCTGTAAATTATTTACAAATGTTATTACTAATGATGGATAACTAATATGATTAGATTTAAAAAGAGTAGACATTATTTTCATGTTTTGTCTAATTGAAACATTGTATGATGAAAATATTAAATTATACGGAAAATCATATATGGAAGGTTATTAAAACTATTTTGACATTCTTAAATATTTGGGTGGTTATGATATGTTACTAAACGTCATTTTTAATATATGATTATAAATTATTTAATTAAATAATTAAAGATAATTTTAATTATATAATCATTATTAACATATTTAAAATGTGGTGTCATGCATAGTTAAAGAGGACCAAAAATTGCAAAAATTACATCAACGGAAACTATATGCCCGGGCAAGGATGGTACCTTGCACTTTTGGAGCAGCTTTCTCGCTCACTAATTCCGGAGGTGGCTTTGCTAACCCCTCTGCTGCTGGTTGTAGTAAAATTTGCCGCACACTACAGTTTTGAAAGGAATGAAATAATCAGGAAACTGGAAATCACTAAATGCAATAGAGGTTGAGCATAATGTACATGCCACTTTTAACCGTACGTACTCAAATACGAAAAAGAAAGCTTCAACATGTCAGACTGGAAATAGATCAAAAGCTTTTCAGCATACAATCTCATCATCTAAAACACCACCACTTGCTGGCTCAGCCGTGCAAAGGCAGGTTCAGCAGCAAGTTCAAGTAATAAAACTGAATTACATAGCCTATATTTTAGCATATCGGGGATAGGTACCCCAAATTCAACAATAACGTAATAGAAGGATATAAATCGTAGGAAATAGAAACCCACCCAAATGCATCACGCAAGAGGACTGCGCGTTCCTTAGACAAGAAGAAAGAAGCTTGTTCTGTTCGGCCTTCGGCGCATGCAACTTGACACAGCCTAAAACATGCTTCGTAAGAAATCACGGCGCACCATGGTCCTGGTCCACTGAATCCACTCACACAAATTATAAAATGATAAAACTATAGAGCAGGAATTGTAAGACCATGCTTACACTGATACTGGCTATCCAATCAGAAATAACTACATCACAAACATTGATATTAGGATCAATTTCAAGTACACAATCATCATTAGTGAAGCAACCTAACCAACCTTGCATGAAATGTAGGGACGCGAGCAGGTAAAGAACTTGGAGACATAGCTTCTTTGCCAACAGCAATCCTGTAATGGACAACATAAATGCCCACAATAAGTTCACTTCAGGAAATAAAAGCATAGAGATTAAGAGAAAGAGATCCAGACACCTTTCAGATGGTTTTAGTTTCTCTCAAACCTTTACCTCAATATATAACAATATTGACCCCAAAGCGAGATTCTCACACTGTTAAACTGGCGCGCCAAAGTCTCTCATCGCCAAACACTATCGACAAAAAGTTCACAACAGTACTGAAACAAAATTCCCAATGCCCGTTAAAGAACTCACTCCCTGTACGGCCCATAAGATACCCTGATCTTTTCCTTCGGCCTAAGCAATCGAAAAGACCAAAAAAGTTCCTCCTCAACTGTAAGCAAGAACACAGAGGTGGAGTGGAGGACGGTAAAAGGAACTTAAGGAAGGGAAAATTGTTCAACAAATTTTTTTAATCGCATAATAACACCATAACTTTTACCAATTATAATATTATTTCCCAAAAGCTTTCGATTTAAAAAGAAAGTTTGAAATTCTAAAATTAAATTTGCTGAATTTTTTTAATTATTTTGTTTTTGATTAAAAATATAATAACATAATATCATGTTTGATTTAAAATATCATCTAATTAACAACTCTTTAAACCATTATCAATGAAGGTAACAAAGTCATATTAAACCAAAAGGCAAGGCTCGACGAGAAATTTCGTAAAGTTTGGGAGAAGCATATGATTTACAGTCTGTCTTACTGTGCTTGTGAAACAAAGCAATCTTATATTAAAATAACTATTTCGATTAACAAAAAGCATATCCTTTTATCAAATCAGTAAAATTAAGAAATTAACAAAATAATATCATTATGTTGAATTTAAAGTCCACTTGAGGGCAAGATTTTGAATTTTGTTATGTACCAACCGGAGAATGGTATGAAATAGAGGTGCTTATATACCAAATGTAAATACCGATCAATATTAGTGTGTTTCGTCTGGTATATTTATAATACTGGCTAGTATCAAAACTTTTGAAAAATATGTGAACTTATTAGCAAAATTTTCATAAAAAAATTTTAAACAAAAGCTTCCATAAGAACAACAAGTAGGGGAAAAAAAAGTACAAAGGAGGAATAACTAACCACGATGTACGATTAACCAGAGATCAAGATGACGACGACGATGTATGGAGCTGAAAACCATGACGGCGAGGAGAAGGAAAAATTTTTTTCCTACAGACTGGTGTTTACATAGGTAAATTACCTAAGTAATGGTGTTTTTGTAGGTAAAGTACCTATGAAAACACCCCTCCATAGCTGTTTTCCTACAAAACTCTATTTCGGTCAGGAAATTCTCTACGAAACACATTTTTGTAGGTAAATTACCTGCGAATTTTTTTCTGTCAATAAATTTAGTATGTAATTTTTACAGGGAACCTTTGGCACTTGTTTTTACAAAGACTTTCACTATTTTGTCGCTAAATTCAGTCGGCAAAGTTTACTCACCTCCTTTAAAAACAAATTTTATCATAAATTACCTTTTTTCTTTAAAATTTTACCTACATAAAGCTATTTTTTGACTAATTTACTAAATAATTTTTTTCGTAGGTAATTTTTTGTTGAGAGTTTGTAATTTTCTTATAGTGTGCTCTATTTCCGGAACACGTCTGCAAAAAATTTGTTCAAAACATGCTTTCGGTAAAGAAGGATCATCCTAAAAATAATATTTGGGTTCAACCTTTATTTTTTCCTTTTGAGCTATTGTTAAATCATTCAGAAACAACTTAGTAACTAAATAATTGCATATATCTTAATACCAAGGTGAATCATCTTTAACGAAAGAGTAAAGTTGCTCATCCGGAAAGAATTTAGAATCCTTCACATGCATCTCACACAATAATTTCTTTTCTTAATTGCGAGGGAATTTAAGAATAATTCCATGTTCCCTCAACTTTGAAATACAAATTCGGTAATTAGGTTGGATTGGATCTATTGTCCATTTTGTATTGTGCAGATTTCATTGATGATTGAAAAGGAACCGAGTAATGGCTTTGGTAGTTAGACCAAATCACCTTACTCATGCCCATGGAAATTTACATTATTCGTCATTCATCCACAATAGCTGAAATCGAGCATATGTGGCTGGGCCTGACAGGACGACAAGTTTGTGACTTGGGCTTTCTCTTTCTAATCAACAAACATAGACAAAGACTACTTGCCTTTCTAAGATATTGGATTCACATTCCCATTTAGTGAGATCAGATTAAAGGGACACAAGAAGATTACCCATATTGAGAGAATGGATCTCTGATACACGAAAAGACCAAAACAAAAACTCTCAAGTGGGATGTGAAAATGATCAGATAAGCTTAAGGACATTGCTTCGTACTGGTACGAAGTAGAGATGCTTATGTACTAGATGTAAATACTGGTAGGTACCGGTATCTTTCGTCTGGTACTTACAGTATTTATAACACCCGCTAATATCAGAAATTTTGAAAAGTATAGGGACTTATTAGAAAATTTTTCAAAAAAATTTAACAAAAGCTTCCTTAGTACAACAAATAGAAAAATTAAAAAAAAGATCAAGTGCAAAGGAATAATAACTAACCACGATGTAAGATCAACCAGAGATCAAGACGACGACGATGGTGTACAGAACTGAAGACAACGATGTCGAGGAAGAGGAAAAAGAATATGCAAACATCAAAGACGTTCGACAAAGGAGGACAGGCATCTTTGTTCGTTTAAACAGATAAGGAAATAATGTCATTTGTGGTTGAACAAATGACATCATTTTGCTTCCAATTAAAACCACAATTCTGACGTTGTTTGTATTTACCTACAGAATGATATTTTTATAGGTAAATTATAGACGAAAAAATGATTCCGTTTGTAATTTCCCTACAGAATGATTTTTTAGTAGCGAATTTCCTTATGAACTGGTGTTTACATAGGTAAATTACCTATGCAATGGTGTTTTTGTAGGTAAAATACCTATGAAAACATCCCTCCATAGTAGTTCCCCTACGAAACTCTATTTCCATCAGGAAATTCCCTACGGAAACATATTTTCATAAGTAAATTACCTACTAAAATTTTTTGTTGTCAATAAATTTAGTACGTAATTTTTACCGCGAACCTTTGGTTCCTATTTTTACAAAGACTTTCACTATTCCATTGCTAAGTTCAATCGGCAAAGTTTGGTCAGCTTCTTTAGAAACAATTTTTTTTTCATAAATTACCTTTTTTTCTTGAAAATTTTACCTACGGAAAGCTATTTTTGTTACTAATTTACTACATAATTTTTTCCGTAGGTAATTTTCTGTTGGTAGTTTGCAATTTTCTTGTAATGTGTTCTATTTCTGGAACACGTCTGCAAAAAGTTTGTTCAAAACATGCTTTCAATAAATAAGGATCATCCTAGAAATGATATTTGGATTCAGCCTGTTGACCAGAATGTTATTAATTCTTGCTCCAATTGACCCTGTTAGTTTGCCAACCATTTCTAGGTTATTAATTCTGATTTTATTGTTAGTGGTTAGTTACTTATCCTATCTTCTAGGACTAGTATTCATCATGGGTAGTGAGACAGCTGTAATGGGATAATGGGTAAGTCGTGATCCTAAGTTTTAGGTTGTTTACGTTACAACAGAGTCTATAAATTAGTAGTTTGATTTGGTTGTAAGTGCAGTTTTGATTTCGTGAATAAAATTTGGTTTATTGCCCAGTTTTCTTTCACTCAAAAGTTATATTTGCCTACAGTTGGTATCAAAGCCACAATGGACAACACTACGCAGTTGTCTGTTCCTATTCTAGATGGGAAAAATTACAATCGTTGGTGTGTTCAAATGAAGGTCCTATTTGATTACCATGATCTGCTGGAGGTCGTGGAGATTGGAGTGCCTGAATTAGCAAATAATGCAAATGATGTCCAACGAGTTGCAAATCGTGACCTGAGAAAGAAGGACAAGAAGGCATTGTATTTCATTCACCAAGGAATGAATGATGAGACGTTTGAACAGATTGAAGGAGCTACTACCTCAAATGAAGCGTGGACTATCTTGTCCACTTCATACAAAGGTGATGAGAAAATCAAGAGGGTGCGTCTTCAAACTCTGAGGCGACAGTATGAGCTGCTGCAAATGGAGTCTTCTGAAACAATTGATGCCTACAGTAACAGAGTCCTTGCATTGACAAACAATATGAAAACAAATGGTGAAATTCTGTCAGAGCAGAATAAAGTGGAGAAGATTCTGAGGTCCTTGACTCCAAGGTTCGAGCATGTTGTAACTGCAATTGAAGAAAGCAATGATCTGTCAACTATGACAGTCAAATTATTGTCCAGCTCCTTGCGAGCACATGAACAAAGGATGAACGACAACAAGCTTGATAAGCCACTTGAACAGGCTTTTCAGGCGCAAGTATCTGCTGGGGATTCGTACCAAAGACATGGAAATTCCCGTGGTAGAGGAAGAGGACGAGGTGGTAATCACTTCAACAAAGGCCGTGGTGGTCTGAATCATGGTACTGCAGAATAAAACAACACAAGATGCAACTCCAAGGGTGGATGAGGTCGTGGGCGCAGCAAAGGAAGATTTGACAAATCAAATGTGGAGTGTTACAACTGTCACAAACATGGTCATTATGCAAATGAGTGCAGATCCAAGGTTGAAAATCAAGCTGCCAATTATGCACACGAAATGGATAATCAAGAACAAGCTAAAAGTGATCATACAATTTTAATGGTGTCTTCATCAAATGAAACTTCCAATCATCACACATGGTATCTGGATACTGGCTGTACAAATCATATGTGCTGATGAAAGGAATTGTTTGCAGAGCTTGATGAGTCATTTCAGGCAAAAGTCAAATTTGGCGATGGTAGATTCATTCCGGTGACAGGAAAAGGACGAATCCTCATTACATTGAAGAATGGAGATCACAGGTACATCTCAAATGTGTTTTATGTACCTGACATGAAAAACAACCTGCTAAGCATGGGTCAATTAGCTGAGAAAGGGTATGTGATTAATATTTCTGGAAATCAATTTTCGGTTTTTGATAAACAAGGTACTTTAATTCTAAAAACTGGTTTATGAAAGAATCGTATGTTTTCAGTTGACATCAGTAAAGGAGAATTTAAGTATTTGAATGCAATTGGAAGTGATGAATCGTGGCTATGGCATCTTCGTTTTGGCCACTTGAATTTTCAGAGCCTTGAAGTTCTTGCTAAACAAAAAATGGTGAAAGGTTTACCTGAAATCAAACATCCTGACCAGTTGTGTGAAGCATGTATCATTGGAAAGAATCACAGGTTACCATTTTCTAAAACTATGGAGCGTGCAAAATCTCCTTTGGAACTTGTCCATACTGACGTATGTGGTCCTATGAATATCCAGTCAATTGGAGGTAACAGGTATTTCTTGACATTTATTGATGATTTTTCGAAGAAAACTTGGATTTATCTGTTGAAAAGTAAAGCTGAGGTATTTAATTGCTTTAAGAAATTTAAAGTGTTTGTTGAAAGACAAAGTGGTCAATCACTTAAAAGAATGCGAAGTGATGAAGGAGGTGAATACATCTCTAATGAATTCAAAAATTACTGTGAAGAACTTGGAGTGCAGCACAACACTACATTTCCCTACACTCCTCAACACAATGGAGTGGCTGAAAGAAAGAACCGAACTATACTAGATATGGCAAGAAGCATGTTGAAGGCAAAAGGTATGCCTAACTATTTTTGGGCAGAAGATGTCTCATGTGCTGTGTATTTGTTAAACAGATCACCTACTAGGAGTGTTCCTAACATAACTCCCATTGAGGCTTGGAGTGGTTTCAAACCAAACGTGCAACATCTAAAGGTGTTTGGTTCGATTGCTTATGCCCATGTTCCTACTGCAACAAGGACCAAGCTGGATGACAAAGCAGAAAAAACAATTCTTATTGGATACAAGGACGGTGGGTACAAGCTGTACAATCCAATGACCAAAAGGATTATAGTCAGTCGTGATGTGATTTTTGCTGAAGATGAGGCATGGAACTGGAGTGTTAATACTCATGAGGATTCCCAGAAACGTGTCATTTATGTTATGGAAGAATAAACAGAAGTCCTAGCCACAAATGAGAGCACAGTCCAAACTGAAATTTCTGCTGATGTTGAGACCACACCTGCTGCCATTGAAAGACCAAGGAGGCAACATCGACCACCTGCACATCTGCAAGATTATGAAATGAATTTTAATAGTGAAATTGATGACCATGGAGATTTGGCACATTTTGCTTTTCTCACAGATACTGAACCCGTAGTGCTTGAAGATGCAATAAAAAATCCTAAGTGGATTAATGCAATGAATGAGGAGATGATGGCCATCGAGAAGAACAAAACATGGGAGCTTACTGATCTTCCACAAGGTCGCAAAGCAATTGATGTGAAATGGATCTACAAGATCAAGATGAAGGCAAATGGTGAAATTGAAAGATTTAAAGCATGGCTAGTAGCGAAGGGATTTGAACAAAGACAAGGTCATGATTATGAAGAAATTTTTTCTCCAGTTGCTCGGATGGAGACGGTGAGATTATTGATCGCTTTAGCTGCACAAAAGAAATGGAAAATTCACCAAATGGATGTTAAATCTGCGTTTCTCAACGGTTCACTTAAGGAGGAGGTTTATGTAAAGCAGCCGCCAGGTTTCATATTGTCGAGTAAAGAAGGAAAGGTGTATAGGCTTAATAAGGCATTATATGGCCTTAAACAAGCACCAAGAGCATGGAACAGACGCATTGATTTGTTCCTTCATGAAGCTGGTTTCCAGAAATGCCTCTCCGATCATGGCCTCTATGTGAAGGTTAATGGTTCTGGAGATTCACTAATTTTATGTCTTTATGTGGATGATATAATTTTTGCAGGAAGCAACCTCAACATGATAAATGATTTCAAGCAGACCATGACGAAGGAGTTCGAGATGACTGATCTTGGTTTTATGTCTTACTTTTTGGGTATCGAAGTTGTTCAAAGAGAAGATGGGATTTTCATAAATCAGAAGAAGTATGCTGCTGAGTTTTTGAAGAAGTATCAGATGGAAGTCTCAAATCCAGTTCAAACGCCAATGGAAACTAGTATGAAATTGACAAAAATTGGTGATGAGCGAATCATTGATCCTACATATTTTAAACAGATTATTGGAAGTTTAAGATACCTTACATGTACAAGACCAGATATTTGCTTTGTTGTGGGTTTAGTTAGCCGATTCATGGAGTCTCCTCGTCAAATACATTTACAAGCAGTAAAAAGAGTGATGTGTTATATCAAAGGTACTCATGATTTTGGTCTTCTCTATACATCATCTAAAGAATGTGAACTTGTTGGATATTCTGACAGTGAATGGGGTGGAGATTTGAACGAAAGGAAAAGCACAAGTGGTCATTGTTTTATGTTTGGAAACACTGTATGTACATGGTCATCGAAGAAGCAATCCATTGTTTCCTTATCAACGTGTGAAGCTGAGTACGTAGCAGTAGCATCCAGTGCATGTCAAGCGGTTTGGCTTAGCAATATAATGAGCCAAATTGGTTTTAAATTGCGAAGTCCATTGAAGATTTATGTTGATAATTTGTCTGCAATTAATTTAGCCAAGAATCCTATCTTTTATGGAAGAAGCAAACATATTGATATTTGATATCACTTTCTCAGAAATCAAGTTGTGAAAAATGTGATGAAGCTAGAATATTGCAAGATCCAAGATCAAGTTGCAGATATCCTCACTAAATCGTTGAAGATTGATGCTTTTATCAAACTGAGGAACCTACTTGGCGTAAAGACCCTCCCTGATTAGAATTAAGGGAGGATGTTGACCAGGCTATGTTATTAATTCTGATTTTTATTGTTAGTGGCTAGTTATTTATCCTATCTTATAGGACTAGTAGTCATCATGGGTATTGAGACAGTAATGGAATAATGGGTAAGTCTTGATCCTAATTTTTAGTTTGCTTAATGTCACAACAGGTTCTATAAATTAGTAGTCTGATTTGTTTGTAAGTGTAGATTGATTTCCTGAACAAAATTCAGTATACTGCCCAGTTTTTCTTCACTTAAAGTTATATTTTACTATAGAAAGGAGAGATCTGTCACCCGTTGCTGCCATTGCTTGGGAAAGGGAGATTCGTTGCTGCTATTTCTGCCATTTCCATGCCATGCAAGCCATACTCACTGCTACTTCTTTTAGCTGTGCACGACGGGAGGCACCTTGGCTGAAAACAAGTAAATTCCATGTATAGGTTGGTCTGGAATGAATTTGGGTGTTTTTTTGTATCTTGGGTTAAAAATATTTGGGTTTAGAGGATTAGATAACTAAGAATAGAATTTAGGCTATAAGTTTGAACTTGTAGAAAAAATAATATATATATTGGTATTAAATAATGTGAATTATAAATTTGAAACAGGTTTCTAAATTTACATGTATTATAAATTTGAATAAATTTAATAATACTTAAAAGTAAGGTTCTACATGAATTTAAATTATTATGTTCATAGCTTTAATAGCATTTATAAATGAGTTTCTAATAGAATTTAAAAAAATCATAATTTAATTTGATTAATTTAATATATATAATATTATAAAGAAGTTTCTAATTGAATTGAAATCATTAGTTTAATAATAATTACATACACGTTTTTATGTGTATTAAATTCATAATTTAATTTGATTGGTTTTATAATGATTAGAAATGACTTTACAATTAAAAATGAAATGAATTAAAATTGTGATTTTAAGTAAATTATAATAAACAAAATGTCATTATGTAGCATGAGTTCATTAATGTATTAATAATATAATTTATTTTTATGATTTATAGGTTTTGTGAGTGGTTTCTAATCCCTTAAAATTTGTTTTCAGCAAAATATTGAATATGATAAGGTCACCTAAATTTCTACAAAATACAACACATATGAGATAAGTCATTATTATGTTAGTTCAATCACTCTAGATGCGATACTTGCATGGAAAAGATCTAATCCTACATTTATCAAAGTATAAATTAATATAAGAGTTATATTTTAGAGATTTTTTAGTTTTTGTAAAGGATGAAGTGAAGTACTTGACTTTACTCTCGACATTATCACAACTAGAAAGTAAATTATTAACCATGCTCTATCATTTATGTTGGACCCCGTTTTTGGGACCCAACATCGGACATGAGAGCGTGATGCTTGGTGCGTAAAGTGGAACGTGTAAATTAAACGATTAAGGAAAAAGACCATCGGGAGCTCAATGGACCCCTCGTGAACAAACTCAAAACTTGCTTTCATGATTAAAACAAACACATCCATAATTCAATAACCAAATGATGAGTTTTACAAAGCTTTAATAACATTTCAAACCAAAATACAACTTGAGTTCAAGAGCCAAAAATACAAAATACACTTGAATCAATAAACTTGAAATGTAACTAAAGCCTTGACTTCCAAAAGTATAACATAACAAAAAATGGAGTGCTGCCATAACTCGTGACTCACTCGGTCTCTTGCTCATCACCTGAATGGGGGAGGATAGAGGGGGTGAGCTATAAAGCTCGTGGGAACATATTCATAATATAGAAATAAGTAAAATTATTCAAAAATAACTCATTGCCGTGGTACTTGTTGAAATCATAGTGAATGAGTATGCATGAGTCATTTTCTCGAAATGCTTGATTCTTGAACAATTCATGATGCATGAAACATAATAACAGATCATATACACATAAGCATAGCATAATGGTTTGGGTTAGCCCGGGTTCATGACGTACTACACATTTCCATCGAAATGGTCTTGTGTAGTCGTAGTTGGAGTCCTTGTGGGGAGCTCCGTGCCACTAGCGGGCAGGCGGGAGAAGCCTTTTCATGGTCAACGTGCACGTGACGGTTCTTGGGACTACCACAAACCCACATAACATGCATGATTCAAAGTCTTGTAAACTTGATTGCCAAACTGGCACTTGCTTGGAAACTTGCTTTTCATATATTTCGGAAAACATGATTTCATGTGCATGTATTCTTGAAAGGAGAAAACCCCTTTTGAAACCTTTTTAATAATCATGAATGCAAATCATATAGCAACATATAATCATTCCACAATAGCACGTAATGCAATCATTGATGATGCAATTTAAAGCATTAAATCTTTCTTGATTTGAACAAAACAATGAGTAACTTATTTACTCTATTATAAACATGTACCCACCTTGAATTCCTTGCTTATATCTTGCTTAAGAATGAGTTTCCTCTTGTTCCTCTTGCTCCTCTTGCCTCACTTGGTTTCCTTAACCAAATAACCAAGATTCCAATCAAATTGGTGTAGAAATCGGAAAGTCATACTTTAACAATTCAAACTATAACTAAAGCTGAAACAAAAATTCTATGCTTAACTTCCATCCAAAATTTGACATTCTTAGAGACTGATTCAAAACTTCATTTCTTCATAAAACTTGTAGATCTAGGTCTCTAGTTTACAACGCATCACTGCAGGAAATTGGTCGCTCGTCGCGGCGGAAGGAAGCTCGCCGCAGCGAGAAAACTAGAGCGCGCCGCGACGAGGGCATGGGCGTGCCGCGGCGAACGAGCCCAGAAATCTCCCGAAACTCATTTTTCCCACTTTCTTCAACCCTAATCCTCCCATCCTTCAATTATAACACATCTAAACCCTAAATCATGTCTTAAACTTCATTTCTAAGCTCATTCTAACCCAAAATCATTAACAAACACAACATGCTCATCAACCCTAAGAGATTTAACCATTTTTCCGTAAACTTCTCCACAACCGAAACCTACACATTCTAAGCTATTCTAGGGTTCCATCCAACCCAAACAAGAAGAAAAAGAGCTTAACTTATACACTTTTACCTCTTCATTTTTCACTTACACCATACTATACTCTAATTTAATCTTAATTTTCCACTAACACTTCTAATAAAATCAACTATGCAATAAATCATATCATCAACATAATTCATGCTTAGTAACATCAAATAAAGAAAAATTTGGGGCCTAACATTTCGTCCTCGAAATTCATTTTTGGTTAAGGAATAAGGTAGGGGTACCATTAGCTTATATACTTCTCCATTTCCTATATCACTTTACCACTCGTTTACTTTCTTTCAAAAGACCATAGTTGATTAATTCAAGAGGTCTATCTATTCCTTGTTTATATATCACAATTCTTAATTATTTCCTTGATGAGTTTCAGATTACTCAATTTTTTTTCCAATCTCAACAACACATATATCGGATCATAACAATACTAACCATATCCATATAACACTATGTGATTCCGATAACCATAAAACAACTCACAAATCCATAGGCCTATCATCGTCGTAGTTTTGTATTGATCACTTTATGTCAAACTTAGTTTCCCTTATTTACCTGTGTCTCCATCTAATGACACCTTGGCAAAGGTGATACTTCAAAGACAAGTCATTTGTTTCACTTCTCATCGGTGCTAGTACACGTACCTTGCAAATCTTTCTCAACATATTCCATAACTTCAATGTGATCCACCAAAATTATTTCGTCTTCCAAAAGCCACTTTATTCTAAATCCAGATTCATTTTACTCACTAACGATATCCCAAATTTGTTCTGGCTTTTAATCATTCTTTTAGGCCCTCTCCATTACAATGTAAGGGTGAATGACCCTTTTTGTCATCTAACGCCTCATAAGGTATTCTAATGGTATCACCAGGATAACTGTAGCACCCCCTTATCATAGGATATGTACCGGGACGCCCGTAGGTCATTCCGATACGCACCCTACGATAAGGGTGCGCTACGAACAAACACTAACACTCCACATGGCATCGAAAATCATAAAGCATTAATATGAAATCCACTAATTTTTGAAACCATAAATGTCTCATTTCATAACCTCAAAGCAGTAAATTACACAACTGTTATTTTCTGTACATTAGTCCAAAAGAAATTCAAACATAAACCTAGCTA
>JANTPM010000246.1:3300985-3315318 GCA_025434745.1 Erythroxylum divaricatum | reverse complement strand
TTTAATTAATTAAATATATAATATATTTAATTGATAATCCATTAAATAATATATGTGTTTGTTTCATGTTTTGATTCTACTTGGTTGTTGACTTATTACGAACTCTGGTTGTAAATTATAATAATTTGAGAATTAAGGATATTTATTGTTCTTTTTATTAGATATTTTGATGTAATTATTGTTTATGATATAATGAAAATTGAATTGTAATATTTTAAATATTTTGTATTGTTTTTAATTTTATATTTGTACGACAATGATGATTGTCTTTTTAAAAAAATTGTAGTTATTATTCATATGTAAAATATCTGAAAATTATTATTATTTCATATTAATTGTGATTATTATTTATTGTTTTGATTTTTAGAGACATAGTTAAACATATACAGTACAACTATACAATGGACTATTTTGCTATTTAAAAAAAATTTCAGGGACTATTTCATAAATTTTATACACATCACAAATTAATTAATATAATAATCTCTTTTGAAATAGTTTCATAATGTTTATATCTATTCTTACACATGTTAGAAATTAAATGTATGATATAATTAAATAGAAATATGTTGATTTCATATGAAAAATAGTTTTAAAATATTTATAATTTTACAAAAATTCTTTATGTCACAATATTTTAAATAATGATTGAAACTATACTTTTTGTTCTTTATCATCGCTTATTTTTAGTTCTAACAAAATGGGCTGAAATTGGGCCACAAATATGAGTTCGTGGACAGGTCCAAAGAAAAAGGCATAAAAGTGAAATTTGACCCAAGACGAGCTTGAAAGGCAAAGTCCAAAGAAAAACAAAGAGCTTACTCAAAATAATTAAAGTCCTAATTTTTAAAAATCATTAAAATAAATACGTAAAAATTTATTACTTTTTTAAAAAGCATACGTAAGGTACATATACATTAAATATTTTTAAATTACATAAACTTTAAAAATTTCTGTTTACAATATTTAATATTCAATTCTAAATTCTAAATAATAAAATTATTTTTTGAATAATTAAAATATATATTAGCAAAT
The DNA here is from genome assembly GCA_025434745.1 of Erythroxylum divaricatum. NCBI lineage: Eukaryota > Viridiplantae > Streptophyta > Magnoliopsida > Malpighiales > Erythroxylaceae > Erythroxylum > Erythroxylum divaricatum. The sequence continues at coordinate 3,314,283 of JANTPM010000246.1, read as the reverse complement.
AAACACTAATTTATAAATAATTATTTATTTATTTTCTTATTTATTTTATCCAACTAATTCATTCGACAAAATTATTGTTTAACTTTATTTCACGGATATTAAATTGTAGTTAATACTTAATACACGTGAAAAAAAGAAGGCATTATAGTCTATTAGCGCAAGGAAGTTTTGATACTTAAATAAATTTGTAATATTTAATAGGTGAAACTATTAAGTATTAACTACAATTTCTTAATCTTTAACAATATTTCTCATATTTTAAGAATAATTTAATATCTACAAGAATACGATTATAATTGGTATTTCTTATTGCGGCTATTAATTTCATTTTTATTATATTAATATATATATATATATATTTGATAATGAATAAGATTATATTTGAAGTTTAAAACTCCTTTTAAAAACATTTAATTCTGAATTGAACTCTAATCAACTCGGACCGACCTTGTTGACTTTAAATTAGGCCAAACAATTTTTGTCAAGCCTATATATAAGGTAAATTTCAAATTTCTCAATTAAAGAGGAAAATAAAAGAATAATTAGGGAGCATAATCTTATTATCTTCTTTTAATTATGTACTAGTCCAAGGGATAATGTCAAAAATGTTATTTTTAATCTTTTTTTTATTATTTTTCACAACAAATATTTTTAATTACTAACAATATGATTTTGCTTAAATAATCACAATATAGCAAGAATTGTAAATTGTAATATGAATTTCTTTTTATGAACCATGTATCATTTATTTACTAAGTTGATTACATGAGATTATTCAATTGAATAATTCATACATCTTTATTTTTAGAAGTCAACCAATCATCAAGATGAATCTTAGAAGGATAATGGCAATTACTTCACTATATGTTTGTTAATATTCTTAGTTATCTTAATTAAGATTACATCTAGAAAAATGGGCCACCGCCATATATAATTTCACATCTTATTTTTAATAGTAAGATAGTCATACTTCATATTTTATAAATTTACTTATCTTAATTAAGATTACATCTAAAAAATCCTTTTAAATATTACATTTTGCAATTATATTTTGGGCCAAATGCAATACAAGTGCTTGAAGAAAATTTAAAAAAATTTAACTTATAATTTACAAAATAAGGCAAGAAATAAATTTAACTAACAATAACAAAACTTATATCCTAGCACCTGTTGTTTATTATTAATTAATTAATTAAAATATATAGAAAAAATATTTCTTAAAATAGGTCAAAAATATTTTAAAATTATTAATTTAAATTAAATTTAAGTATTTTAGATTAAATTTAATAGATAAATTGAGCCATACATTTAATCATTCTATATATAATATTTATATTGTATGTTTTTGTTGTTTTTTAATCGATGTCTAATAGAAAGAATTTTCTTAAATTAATAATTAAAATTAAATTATTTTAAAAGATTTTTTTGAAGTACAGAAGAAGTTTATGTCTTAAAAAAAAAAAGGAAAAGACAGTTGGAATGAGGTTGGCCTCATTGTAATCTCTTTTCAACTGTGGTATCAATTTTATGTTCAATTCAATCTACAGCTCAGCTACCCTCCTTCCGTCTCTTTGTTTTATTATACCCTAAATGTTTGTATCTTCATAAACCCCTTTCCCACTACATAAAGCTCCTATCTTTGTCACTCAAACGAACTCTTTTTTCAGCCCCCAACACACAAACTCACTCTTCATCTTATTTTCTACGTGGGTCTTTATCTCATAATGAGATCACAAAGCTTTCTACTTGATGACCATTTTCTTCTTTAGGCTTTAAGAATGGCAGAGAATATTGATTGTCAAGACTCAAGCCTTTTATGTACAGAGAACACAAACATTTGTTTGGGTGATTTTGACTCTGATACCGTGGATGAGTTTGAGTGTTCCCCTTCTTGGCATCACCAAGGCAATCACAATCACAACGTAGATCCTTTCTTTTATAGTTTTAGATCCAAATCCTTGATGGGATTCACTGTACTGAGTGATGAGAGAGTAAAGGAAATGATTGATATAGAAAGTGAGCATTTGCCAAGAGGTGATTATCTAAAGCGACTGAGGAGTGGGGATTTGGACTTGAATTTTAGAAGAGAGGCTGTTGATTGGATTTTAAAGGTTGTTCTTTTTTGTTTTTCTTTTCATTCTCTGAAATGGGATTGGTTTTCTACTTCTTTTGATTGATTTTTCACCAGAAACTTCGTTCTAGGCTATCATCTCTTTTCTCGAACGGTGTGGATTTTCCCTGCATTATGCAAATCTGGGTTGTTCGGACTTGATCAATATGTTATTTCTGATTGTCCAATCATTTTTCACTTTCACGCCGGATTGGTGATATCCTTTTGCATTGATTTTGGTTTACAATGCCTAATGGAAGATGAAGTCTTTGCTGACTATTTACTGATCGAATTTCTTGCATTGTGATCAACAGGTTCAAGCTCATCATGATTTTGGAGCACTAAGTATTTGCCTATCTGTTAACTACTTGGATCGTTTCCTATCAATTTATGTGTTGCCTGTAAGTGCAGATATTGTGTTCTTCGTTTTGCATTTTGTTCTTTGGGCACTGATCGTCTTTACCGTTTTTTTCCCACTTTTGACGTAATAGAAGGATAAGGCTTGGGCTCTGCAATTGTTAGCTGTAGCTTGTTTATCACTAGCAGCCAAAATGGAGGAAAATAAAGTTCCTCTATCTGTAGATTTACAGGTAATGATCACACTAAGTTAATTTAGAGTGACAAATTGATGTATTCAGAAGTTGGTCATGCTTTTCTTGCTTCTTTCCCTGTTTTTTTTCCTAATGATGTGTTTTTTGTGGTTAGGTAGGAGAACCCAAGTTTGTTTTCGAAGCCAAAACCATTCAAAGAATGGAACTTCTGGTGTTGAACGTATTGAATTGGAGAACTAGAGCACTTACTCCTTGCTCTTTCATTGACTATTTCCTCTGGAAAGTACATAATCATCAATATCTATCATCATCATCTCTCTCTAGATCAGTACAGATCATATTAGGCACGATGAAATGTCTATTTTTGTACTGTGTCATGAGGCTTCTTTTTTAGTTCTTATTTCTGGAGCTGTCTTTTAGGATTGAAGTGTTGATGCAGTTCTTGGTGGAAAACTAAATGCAGGAATTGGTTTCTTGGAATTCAGGCCTTCAGAGATTGCAGCTGCAGTGGCAATATCTCTGTTAGGAAGGGAGAAGTTTGCCTTAGACATTGATAAGGCAACGCCTAGCTTCATTCATGTAGAAAAGACTGTCTAGTGGGTGTAGTGCTGCTGCTACTGTGGCAAGTGTATCAGCCTCATCTGTGCCCCAAAGCCCAAATGGGGTATTAGATTCTGCTGCATGCTTGAGCAATAAAACAGATGACACAACAGTTGGTTCATGTGCAAACTCTTGACATAACAGTCCAGAAATTTAAGAGGATGAAATAAGATAGCAGTCAATTTGAAGTGGAAACAAGAGTCATGATTTGATGAACTAATAAAGCTGAAGTTCAAGATGTTATAGGTTTTCTTTTTTGCAACTTCAGTCATATGTAAAATCAGATTCTGGATAAGCCAGAGTTCCTGTGTGTGTTTAACTTTCCAACTTCTTCTAGGTGTTTCATGCGGCAAAACAACTGGTTTTTGTCAACATATGTTGTTCTGTTAGACTCTTCCTTTGTAGTGATTCTATGCACTGTACAAGATGTTTGATGGATTCACTAGTGAATAAATTGCTACATTATAATCTTCATTTTCATAATCATCTGACAACTAAACTCGTTGTGAGCCAATTGCCCAGTTAGTCAGGATTGTTGTCATGCAAGAGTTAACATGGATAAGTGAAGTGCCTTCAACTTATTAAAACTGGTTCCACTTGTTCGGTAATAAACATAAGAAGACCATCTTTACCGTGGGCATTATTCAGTGTAATTAAGAGGTACACAGTTGAGATAAGAGGATATCATGCAACGGCAGGCATTCTTGCATTGTTCACATTCTTGTATTGTTCATAGGATGGAAAATTTTAACCACTTCAATCATACAATAAACAAGAGCAATAGAATTGATAATATTCCCTCTAGAAATATAAGATCTACAATCTAATTGTTCGGCCATTAATCTTGGCATTTCTAATATCATAAAAGTCCTCCATGGTTACTCTCTTTCCCCAGAAACTTGCATATCCACAGCTCAGTTTTTGTTATTCACTGTAAAATGAATAACAACCCATCTTCTCTACATCGCACAACGTGAGACAAGCAAGGTAAAATCAGTGACATTGGTTCTTCCGTTGAAGAGATCACCTTTCTTCTACGACGAGATTTCTGTACATTCAACGTCTTCGGATCTGGAAGCACTTCCTTCAGTATTCTACTAAGTCTAAACTCGGTCCTCCTCAAGAGCTCGAAGTTGCCTAGCTCGATCCCGAGACTGCATGTCACCAAAAACACTACTTAAATTAAGATGTCTAACAACCAAATAAAAGAAGATAAGCTAAAGCATCTCAAACAGTAAATGTCCAATGGGAGATGTTCAAATTTTCCATCTTCAGAAACCCAGGAACGAGACCTGTAGCTTTTTACTTTCAATTTCTACAATCTGATTAAAGACCTCAGTTTGACATATATCTTCATTGATTGAATCAACTCCAACAGGTTAAACCAATATTTGATTCAGATGCAAGGAAAGAAGGAGCAATTCCCTTCAAATGCTAAACTTGAAGTAAAATACCGATGATATTACGAGTATACTTATTGCTATCTGAAACTAAAGGTCCTTACCTCCAAACCTAGAACATGAAGAAAACAGGCTTTAACCGATTGGAGTACACTGAGTTCTTTCAAACAGCTAAGATTTAAAAAAGGGAAGATACCTGCTCAAGCTTATTGACAAATTCTCTTCTGATGTCCAGACCAAACTCAACAACACATGGGTTCACTAAGTCTGGCGGAATATCAGTTATGTTGGTATGAAATGCAGAAAATTTATATCATTAAACAACCAAATATTCTCAAATTCCTTCGAAAGTGATTGCAGAAATCAAAATAAAAAGGAACCAAACCACGATGTAAAATCACACATACGTACAAAAAGCACAAAACCCAGATGAAAAATCGGTGTTCCCAATACGAATTTGCTATTTCATATCTTCCACACTTGCCGACGTCTTCAACTTTAGATACCCAACACTGTCGAAGCATCAGGACAAATCTCACACTTCTTCAACCGTTTTCTCAAGTACGTAATCTGACAAGGCTCGACTCCCATTCCTTCTCGCATTCAGCGTGGTACTCGAAATAGGGAGTCTCTGATGGAGAACGAAAATATTTGTAAATCGGAAGCAACTAAGAGACTCGTACAAGATCCGAAGCATGTTTAGTGTTTGAACAAAGAGAGAAACCAAGGGAGCAGTACAAGATCCGAAGCATGTTTAATGTTTGAACAAAGAGAGGAACAAAGGGAGCAGTCGGTGGACAGAGGGAGCAGTCAGTGGAAAGAGAGGAACAGGGAAGCAGTCGGTGGATGTTTAGTATTTTAGATTTTGTTTTTTTGATTTTTGTTTGTAAAAGGGTTTAATTGGAAATATAAGTTAAAATTACGATACATTCTGTTGAATACCAAACACTATAATAAGAATTTATTAAACTTTTCTATTAAATTTTTTATAAGTATCCAAACATGTAAATATTTTTACTTTCCTATGGATTTATTTTCCAAAGATTCAGATTCCAAATTAACTTTACTTTCCCGTCAACCAAACGGGGCCAAGGAGTGTTAAGATTTATAATCCAAAGAAAGTGTCACTATTTTTCCTAAATTAGGAAAATTTTTACTTTCCTTACTTTCCAAGGCAACAATCCGTGTCAACTACTACCAGTGACTTCTTGAAGCTTAGGCCAAGTCCCTGGTGCTTTTTGTCTAAGTTAAACAAACTCAACAGTTGTTTGATCGAACGTCCGCATTTCTAAATCTTCTCAAATCATATTTCATCTGGTCGATCCTTTCTTCAAAATGGGTTATTGAGGTTCGGTTTGGTGTAAGAATGAAGAAGGCAAAGAAACAACTGGGCAAGCGACCGTTGGCAAGGGCTCGTGCAGAGGAGATGACAGTCATCTGTTGTTGGCAATGGTTGTCTGTTATGTTCTGTTCTGTCAACACCTTAAAGATACTGATCATTTATCAAAATCGTCCACGTTTTGCATTGAAGATCAGACAATGACAATTGAATGCAAGCATTTATATGTAGCTGAGTCCAGCGACAGTCATCTTCCACCTCAAACGTGTGATCCAGTAAAGCCCCATGCCAAGTGCTGACCTCCAGCCTATTCTTGGACCTTTATCCTGTCACCAACAAGATGAGGCATCAACTTCAGTTCCGTTTTCGGCCCCTGGAACTCGTCAACTTCAGTTACATATTCTTTCTTCTTTTCCAACACAAAATGGGATGATAAAAGAAGTTCACTTTCGGCCCAATCAATAGAACACTTGAATGACCCAAGTAGCCATGTTTTTTAGGGCCTCAAGTTTATATTGGGCTGTAAACCCAATTACAGAAATTTAAGTAAATTTCCAGGCTGCTAAAATGATAATAAACAAGGGACCAATTAGCAAATCTCGAAACTTCCTATCGTTGTGATATAAAACACGCCCAAGCCTCCCCTTTTCTTTCTAATTGATTTAGTATTTCTAGGGTTTACGGACTCAAATCTCCCTTCTCGTTTTCTTCTCAATTTGGAGGGTCCTTGAGATCTGGAGATTTTGAATGGGTACGGAGAGGAAGAGGAAGGTGAGCTTGTTCGACGTTGTTGACGAGACATCGCTCTCGACGAAGATAACGAAACCTAACGGCGGCGGCGCGGTGGGGATGAGCAACAATGGTAATAGCTCGATTAACCGGTGGAATGGGAGGCCGTACTCGCAAAGGTACTATGAGATACTAGAGAAGAGAAGAACTTTGCCTGTATGGCAACAGAAAGAAGAGTTCTTCCAGGTTTTGAGAAAAAACCAAGTGCTTGTTCTTGTTGGTGAAACTGGTAGTGGAAAAACTACTCAGGTTAGTGTTAATCTTATATATGAATAATTTTTTGTGTTTAGTAATGTTTTTAATTAGCTTTAATCTTCCGAGAGAATATTTTGATTGATTTTCATGGCTGTTAATTTGGGAGGCATGCTAAATTTGTCTGCTAATACATCATTTTTGGGTAACAGATTCCTCAATTTGTTTTAGAAGCTGTTGACATAGAAACTCCAGATAAACGAAGGAAAATGATGATTGGTTGTACCCAACCTCGGAGAGTGGCTGCAATGTCTGTTTCTAGACGTGTTGCCGAGGAGATGGATGTGAATATTGGTGAAGAGGTTGGTTACAGTATTCGTTTTGAAGACTGTAGCAGTGCAAGAACAGTTTTGAAGTAAGTTTTTTCTGATCTGTTTGTTTTCAATTTGATGGGATAGTGCTTTTAGGATCTCTATTTTTATTAAACTGTATCGCAATGTGGTGCTTCCCGTTATGTGACAGGTATCTGACCGATGGTATGCTTTTAAGAGAAGCAATGACTGATCCACTTTTGGAACGTTACAAAGTTATAATCCTTGATGAAGCTCATGAAAGAACTCTGGCAACTGATGTGCTATTTGGGCTTCTTAAAGAAGTACTGAGGAATAGATCTGACCTGAAGCTTGTTGTGATGAGTGCTACTCTTGAGGCTGAGAAGTTTCAGGGTTACTTTAATGGTGCTCCTCTTATGAAGGTTCCTGGTAGGCTTCACCCTGTTGAGATTTTCTATACTCAGGAACCTGAAAGGGATTATTTGGAGGCTGGTATTCGGACTGTTGTACAGATACACATGTGTGAACCTACTGGTGACATACTTGTCTTCCTAACTGGTGAAGAGGAGATTGAAGATGCATGCCGCAAGATAACAAAGGAAGTTGCAAATATGGGGGATCAAGTGGGGCCAGTTAAAGTGGTGCCTCTTTATTCAACTCTTCCTCCTGCAATGCAACAGAAAATTTTTGAACCTGCTCCACCACCTCTGAATGAGGGTGGTCCTGCTGGAAGGAAGATTGTTGTGTCGACAAATATTGCAGAAACTTCTTTGACCATAGATGGCATTGTTTATGTTATTGATCCAGGTTTTGCTAAGCAAAAAGTTTATAACCCACGAGTGCGAGTTGAGTCATTGTTAGTGTCCCCAATATCAAAGGCAAGTGCCCACCAGAGGGCAGGTCGTGCTGGTAGAACTCAGCCAGGAAAATGTTTCAGACTCTATACTGAGAAAAGTTTCAATCAAGATCTCCAACCTCAGACTTATCCAGAAATATTGCGATCAAATCTTGCAAATACAGTTCTGACATTGAAGAAGCTGGGGATTGATGATCTAGTTCATTTTGATTTCATGGACCCTCCTGCACCTGAGACACTGATGCGAGCTTTAGAGGTTCTGAATTATTTGGGAGCATTAGATGATGAAGGGAACTTGACAAAGCTGGGGGAAATAATGAGCGAGTTTCCATTAGATCCTCAGATGTCCAAGATGCTGGTTGTAAGTCCGGAATTCAATTGCTCAAATGAGATCCTGTCGGTTTCTGCCATGCTTTCAGGTATTATCAGTTACTATGTTACTTCTTTGTGTCAGTCTCAAGGTCTGGTGTTATTCTAGATGCCATTGGGGATCATTACTTGAGTTGATGCATCCTTTGTATATGGCATGCATGTGCAGAGAACCAGTGAACTGGTTCTCTGCACATTGTTATAGTTGTTTAACTACTTGCATGTGTAGATAATATGCATGCATGCAGTTGAACAATTTGTGTCAAATTAGGTTGTCATCAGCAACTGTCTTGTATGGGTTCCATGCCCCCGGTTGGCATGTACCATCGGATTCTAAGTAGGTGCTGATGCAGATAGTTGCAGTTTCTCAGTATTATCTCATCAAGCAAATGGTCTCGTCTCGCCTCTATGCATCTGCTGACCTTCAATGGGCCTCTTCTGTGATAACCAAATTCTGTCTTTAGTACCCAATTGCTTTGTCCGCCCTAGGGAGGCTCAAAAAGCTGCTGATGAAGCGAAGGCTAGGTTTGGGCACATAGATGGAGATCACTTGACGTTGTTAAATGTATATCACGCATATAAGCAGAACAGTGAGTATCCACTCTTCTTGATACTTCATTCTCTGGAGTTTTTACAGAAATGCCATACTGATGAGGTCACTGTTTTTGTTGGGCTGCAGATGAGGATCCATCTTGGTGCTATGAAAATTTTGTCAACCACAGAGCACTCAAAGCTGCTGATAATGTTAGGCAACAGCTTGTACGCATCATGGCCAGGTTTAACCTCAAGTTATGCAGCACAGACTTCTCCAGCCGTGACTACTATGTCAACATTAGAAAGGCCATGCTAGCAGGTTATTTTATGCAGGTTGCTCACCTTGAACGGACTGGACACTACTTGACAGTGAAGGACAACCAAGTATGTTTGGAGTTTATCTGCTATCCCTGTAACACTAGTATCAAGTTTGATCTTTTCATGCTCCATATTTTAAGGCTCTTTTCTAGTTGTGAGAAGATAACGAGGCCTTCTTACATTGGTGTGTTGTTCTTGCTGGAGTATTGACAACTTCAAGTGATGGAATGTCAAGGCTTATGATTTTGTATTTCCTTCTACAGGTGGTACACTTGCATCCCTCAAATTGTCTGGATCACAAGCCAGAGTGGGTCATTTACAATGAGTATGTGCTAACCAGCAGGAATTTTATTCGTACAGTGACGGATATTCGTGGTGAATGGTTAGTATTCAACTCTTTCTTATCTCTATGTTCAACCTGTCTAGGGTGATGTTTGTTTTGCTTGACTTTAGCCAGTAATGGTTTCTTTTTTCTTGCAATTGTTGGATGTTTCGATATTGAAACATGAAGTTTTATTGGAAACCTTTTGGATTTTCATATTTGCTGGATCTTCTAATGCTTGTTCTATAGATTCTCACAAAAAGGTTTGTTGAACGTAGGCTTGTAGACGTTGCGCCACACTACTATGATTTGACGAATTTTCCTCAATGCGAAGCCAAGCGGGTTCTTGAGAAGCTGTACAAGAAACGAGAGAGAGAGAGGGAAGAAAGTAAAAACAAAAAGTGAAAGGGCACGGCCTGAAAGATTAAAAGATTACAGCCCAACTATTTAAAGAATGTGGCTTTGCTATTGGGAGAAGTTGGATTTCAACTAATTTGTGGCACATTAAAATGGATTGGTGGCTGGAGGAACCGCTTGTATCATTAGCCTAGCAACCATTTCCTATTATACTATCGACAGTCCATATTTGGTTTTCAACGTTTCTTAGTTACCATTTTTTGTAACATTTGAAACAAAAATGAATGAATGTGAACAATCTTTGTGGTAATTTCTGGATTAAGTATTACAGACGGTCTAGATCACTTTTGCCCATTTTGTAATTGTGTAATCAAATGGGCGGGTGGTTTTGTAATAACAATAGTGGAAGCTAAAAGTGGCCCATCTAGTGGGAGGAGTTTGGTTAGAGTGTACTGGAACTCCGACTCTTGAGCAGCAACACAGCTTGATAAAGGGGAGTGCACAATCATGTCTTGCAAGATGATTATGCACTTGCTGTTGAGTTCGCGGTGTCGCACCTTGTCATACAATTAATTCGGTTTCAACCGACGGAGAAAATTCATGAGTTTGCTTGGCCTATAACATAACTAGAGATCCTTTTCTTTCAACACTCGATTTGTTGGGGTGGAAGTTTCAAGTTTACATCATTAGAAGTCGGGACAATTCTATCGATCATATCAGTCAAAAGTGAGCTTGATTCTTTCATTAGACTGCCTTCAACTGTCCCAAATATGTCGATCCCTGGTCCTGTTTTAGGTACTTTCACACTACTACTGCCAATGTCACGACATGATATCACAAATAAACCCGGAGAAGGCAGTATGATATCCAAATGAATGTTTAAACTAGGGGATGATAGAATGTGAATTGCTCTGGTTTCAGCTTACATCCACGGGAGATTCAATCCAACTCCCAGCCTTCTGGTTTCGAACACCCCTTTCCTTCATAATTTTCCTCAGTTCAATTATGTTGGTCCACTGCTCTCTTTCTCCATGAATCTTTGACAACATTGAATAAGCTATAGGATGATCTTTTTCCATCTTGCGGATACCCTCTGCAGCAAGCTCGCCAAGTTCCAAACTTGAATGCAAGCCACAAGCTCCAAGCAATGCACCCCACAGAACCACGTCAGGCATAAATGGCATTTCTTTGATCAATTTCTCTGCTTTCTCCAGCTGACCAGCTCTTCCATAGAGGTCCACCATGCAAGTGTAATGCTCCAACTCTGCATCTATGCCATATTTTATGCTCATCGATTCGAAGTGCTTTTCCCCTTCTGTTACTAATCCTCCATGTGCACATGCAGACAAAACGTTAATAAATGTTATTTGATCAGGAATGACGCCACATTTTATCAATCTCTCAAACTCTGCCAGTGCTCTAGTTGGAAGCCCATGCCTGGCATAACATCCTATTATGGAGTTCCAAGACACTAAATTCTTAATTTCCATAGACTCAAAAATGGAAAAAGCAGCATCAATTTCACCACATTTCCCATACATATTGAAAAGTGAAGTCCATAAGTATACATTTCCTGGTATTCCACATTTTAAAATGATTGAGTGAACTTGCTGCCCCATGAGAAGAGATGAACATCCAGAGCAAGCGTCCAAAACACAAGAGAATGTAAAATCATTTGGTCTGGTCCCTGAATCCACCATAAAACGAAAAAGCTTCAGGGCCTTCGTATAACTCTCATCTTGCACATATCCACTAATCATTACAGTCCATGAAACAACATCCCTTTTGTCCATCTTATCAAACATTGTCCTAGCCTTGTCAATTCTCTTGTTGGCAATGTACCCATGAACCAAATTAGTCCAGGATATCATGTCTTTCTCGGGCATCACATCAAAAACTCTTTGTGCCTTCACCATGCATCCAAGTTCCATGTAACCCGAAATCAATGCATTCCAAGAAGCAACATTTTTCTCTGCGATCTCATCAAAGACTCTACCTAATGCAAAATGATCTCCTGCACTTGCATATGCTCTTATCAGAGCAGAGCCGACAAAGACACTCAATTTTAGCCCCAAGCACACTACAAGCACATGAATCTGAGGCACCAACACACTATAAGCGGCATCCGAAAATGCACTAAGCAGTATCGCGACTGTGCGTTCACAGGGCATCAGACCGATCTCTTGCAGTCCAAAGAAATACTTGCACACTAGATCCGGGTTTTTGGTTTTTTTAAAGGCTGATAACATGGTGTTCCAGGTAACGATGTCTTTAACAGGCATTTTATCAAACAGGTATTCGGCGGCTTGAATTTGATTGCTGCTCACGCAGCGAGAGAGCAATTTATTCCAGGACGAGACGTTTATGACAGATGGGTTTCTCTCAAAGAGTACAAGTGCATTATCTAAGTTGCTGTTTTGGTGCTGGAGCTGATTTCTCGGGCTCGTTGAAAGCGAGCACAGCTGGCGGGAAGTTCTCAGGAAAACAGCTCGCTCTAAAATGCCCATGCTGTGGTGTTATCACGCTTTAATTGCAAGTAGCGACATGCATTCTCCTGGTCAGAGACGAAAGCAACAGCATATAAACAGAGACACTTTTGAGATTTGATTCGGAGTGCCAGAAATTGTTTCGTCATTTAATAGCTCTTCTAAAAGGCAGCTATCTGAGTAAAAATATTATGCTTTCGGCCAAGGAGTTGAAGGTTCCAAGTCTCGGGGTTGATTCGGATGTTCCTCATCACGAAAGTGCAGTTGAAGAGTTTCGTTAGTACCAATTTGTCAAGAAGGCACCAAGTTTTGTCTGCCATTTTGGTCCTCTGTCATTTTCCCTTTTGTGTGTCTTAAATCTTAATTCTACATTTTGATGTTCTTGTTCCACATCTTTCTTTCAAAACAGTGCTTGCGTCGTACATTCATAAGTACCCTTAATGATATTATCCTATACACATTGCAGCAGGAACCATACTTTCCCACCCAGTATGGATAGTATTTCCAACAGAGAGTTTTGAAATGTACAAGTTTAAACCTGTGGCCAATATCGCATAGAATAAGCAGTGTCGATACAGTGCGACAAGACAACAGATCAGATTCTGTTACGGAAATAACCCCAGATCTAATTTCTGTTTAATATAATAGCTCAAATAGATAATAACGAAAATAAATAAAGCTAAAATAAAATGAGATACTGAGCACAGAGATTTACGTGGTTCGGTCAATGTGACTTACGTCCA
>JANTPM010000246.1:3272848-3299567 GCA_025434745.1 Erythroxylum divaricatum | reverse complement strand
CTACTGTGGCAAGTGTATCAGCCTCATCTGTGCCCCAAAGCCCAAATGGGGTATTAGATTCTGCTGCATGCTTGAGCTATAAAACAGATGACACAACAGTTGGTTCATGTGCAAACTCTTGACATAATAGTCCTGACATTAAGAGGAGGAAACAAGATAGCAGTCAATTTGAAGTGGAAACAAGAGTCATGATTTGCCCCATAGATGGTTCACTCATGGGAGTTTCTGTATGTCTTTTGAGCATACCCCTTAGTTAACGGTAACACATTGGAACAGAGAGGAAGGGGGAAAAAAAAAAAAGAGCAGGGGTTTTTTGATCAACTAATAAAGCTGAAGTTCAAGATGTGATCTTAGCTGCTTATATATAACTTAAAATTCAGGGAAGTTACACTGGCATATATACGAGTGAGTATGTGTGTATGTTGATACTTTAGTATTGGTATACAGTTTTTCTGCTGCAGCTTCCTTTTCTTGACAGAAAAAGAGGTGAAAGGACATGTAAAAGAGGCTTACAAAGTTTTGATACTGTACGCTCCCAAGTTTTCAATACCAATTGAAGAATTAAATGAAGGGAAAAGACATTAGTTCAATTGCATAGATTCTAGTTTGAGTCACAGTTTCTATCTATCCTCATCTATATACACTTCACCTAAAGAATCAGCCATCATTAAGCATTCTGTGACAAAAGAGTAAGCTGGATTAAGAGTAATCTCGTATAATTTATAAGTTATTACATGCATTTGACATGATATTAAGTTTGTTAATGCTCCTTTATGGAGATTGGAAACAAGTACGGGCTTGGAATGTGGTCCACAGGACTTTGTCCTGACTAGCTGACCAGTCAAGTGCAGGATTCTTCTAACGTGAAGTAAGACCTGATGATTGTTGAAAGCAATCGATGAACATCAGAAACCCTGGAAATCCTGAAGTCTTTTATTATTTAAACAAATTGAATTACCTGAATAAATAAACTAGAAATATTTCTAGGAAATATAATACCGACACCATCCCTTAAGTGGACAGTAAGTGCTGAGTAGTTGCTTACACCTGTTTCTTGTTTTGTCACCTGACTGACCATCTTTTTCTTTTCTTTTCCCCCGAGAAATGGCAATCTTTCCCTTTTTGTTTATGCTGTTAAGTGTTAACTTCAAAAGGTTTAACAACTAAGAAAAAATAATGATAGGAATATTGAATTATAAAAATTTGATTCGGTTCATTATTTAGTTTTAAATTTTTTTAGATTGATTTATTTTAATAATTTTTTTATTAAAAATTGACTAATTTATTCATTAATTGATCAATTTTTATAAATTAATTAGTTCTTATATACTAAAAATAAATAAGTTAATTTTTATTTAACAAATTTTTAAAGTTAAACTTTAAATTCTTATGGAGAATCTTTTTTAATCATATTTTAAATTCTTTAATTTTATTCAATTTTTAGATGTTTTATAATAGTTTAATACTAGTTAAACATTTTAAATTTTAAATCTCTTATTTTACTAGTTTAACTTTTGGTATAATTTTTAAAACATTGAAAAAACTTCGGTTATAAATGCTATTTTTCTTTTTGAATTTCTAATAATCGTTACAATTTGGGAAAAATAATCATAAAAGAAACACAATTAAACAAATTAAAAGATAGAAAACTAAACAAAAAGATAGAGTTGTATTTCAATTAATGTTTTTATAAGTTTTTAATTAAATTCCTTTTTTTACATTAAGGTTTTAACAGTTTTGTTTGAATTTCTTTAAAAGTTTTTTTTTTTGGAATATAAGATCTCAACTATTCTATAAAAAAATTTCAATTATAATAAATGAACTAAACCATTTTTATTTTGATTTTCATAATAATGAGTTTAAGCAAAATTATAAATTAATACAAAATATGTCTCTCATACTGTACTCTTCTTTTTTCTAAACTATGCTTTAAATAAGAGAATTAAGATTAAAATTTTATTTTATTTTGTGATTAAGGTTTTAAAGATTAAAAATAATTAATTACATAGTTAATCAGATAATTTAGAAAAACTAAGATTTGGTTTGGCTTGACTTGTAGGACTGATCACAAGAACTTACTTAACACAACTCATACACCAATTAACTGTTAAGCATCCAAATAACATAATTTTCTTTTCTTTTTAACATATGTACAAGACGTATGAGACGAATCCAACAGAAGCAAAGCAGTAATGGTAGTACGCATGTGTCTTGAAAATGCAGCTAAGTTCATCCTTCTTATCTTTATACAACTCTTATGGCATCTTCTGATTACCATCAAGCTTAGCTTCCTACTACAAACAATAATATTGTTTGTCCTCAAGTTTTTAGTATATGGTGTGGACCCAAAAACTATGGTCTCACTGCCACTGCAAAGGTGGGTTTTTGGTGGGTGAAGCTTTAACGCATCTCTTGCGTCTCTGTCTCTGTATCTGTCTCTCTATCTCTATCTGACAAACATGAAAAAAAGGGGTATCCGAGCTTAGAAATGTTTGTACCTGCAGAGTTGCCTGGACCGAGGAACTGAACGCTGACGGGACGAGAAAATGGAGGTGACCATAAGTAAGAACACAGAGTCCAAGACTAGAGCTTTTGTGAGTGTGCGTGGTGGTCTAGTGGATGGTTTTGTGTGTAAAGAAAGTAGGTGATGGGTAAAGGGGTGATTGGTTCAGAGATCTCAGAAGTAACTTTAGCAGATGGCAACAAAAAGATCAAATTTTTTAAGGGAGTGCCCATTTAACTAACGACAAGTTAGTGATGAGAAAAGGTTTTGAGTAACCCAATAAGTGGCACAGCTCATGTTAACCAACAAGGAGGCCGTGGAAAGGTCTAAAGAGAACAGAGTTTCAGATGGCTATGTAAAATATGTGCAGCAGTCAGTCTCAGTCAGGATGCGGCGGGGGCACAAAAAGCTGAGAGCTTTGGCTTCGTTTAGAACGATGATCGGTCGCTTACAAGTTAAGTAAGCGGAAAGTGACGACTTTGCATTTTCCCAATTTGATTCAATGCTTGGCTCGACGGGGTCAGATTGTGGTTAAAGAAACGGAGGAATGGTGAATGTTGAAAAAGGGTTAAAGAAACAGGGGAATGGTTAAAGAACAGGGGAATGCTACACTGTGTAGACCATTGGTTCAACCCATTTAAAATTATTGACTCAGTTAAATAATTTAATCATAACACGTAATTTTTGATTAATTGAGATGCTTTTTGATCGTATAACTACTTTGGAACGAGTTGTACAAGCGTGTGAAAATTTCATTTAGCTATTGGATAACTAATTAGTCTAATGTTATTTAGATATTAGGTACTAATTAATTGAAAGAGTTGCATAAATGAACGAGAAAATTCAAGATAAAAACCAGAAGATGAGTTTGACCAGTCAGAGGCTTCAAACCAAAAGTGATACCTTATCATGGTGTCATGTGCATAGGAGCTTGCAAGGACATTTTTTACTATTAGCTGCATTGATCAAGACAAGGAGACATTAGTACCCGACATGGGAATTCAGTGGAGTTCAAGCATCTCAGGCCCCAAAAGAGCAATTTATTTCTAAACTAACATCAATTGTTCACCAATCACGAATGAGTTTCTGTATTAGAAGACAACATGGTTCATTGTAATGACTGCCGAATGAGTCATAAACACAGACATAACATGTTAAAAATCAATCCAATATAGAGATAGATTCCAAGTAGCAACATCATCTCCAGTAACGGATTCGAGTTTCATTCGAGATTCTCAGTTAAGTATTATTATGAATATGCCAAATAATTTCAAAACTGGCACTGTGAGCTACTATACACTGAAGAATTTTTGTCAATTTGGAGGAGGAACTCCTTTATCCTCCTTGTATTGTTTTGGTAGTTTGTGGTGAGCAGACTAGCTAACCTGGAGTGCTTCTAAAGTTGGCAACGTATAACAACGGAAGTCATTGAAGCT
This sequence comes from Erythroxylum divaricatum, assembly GCA_025434745.1. Taxonomy (NCBI): domain Eukaryota; kingdom Viridiplantae; phylum Streptophyta; class Magnoliopsida; order Malpighiales; family Erythroxylaceae; genus Erythroxylum; species Erythroxylum divaricatum. The sequence continues at coordinate 3,295,628 of JANTPM010000246.1, read as the reverse complement.
TGAGTTCCTGACCTTTTTGGCATTAAAAATGAAGACAGTTTGATAGTTAGACGAAGTCAGGCTGGCCGGTTGAAGTTAAGCAACGATGCCACATCCGGCTGTTAGGGTCGACAGCCCTGGGATAAGCAATGACTTCAGGGATGGGAAAGTAGACATAGTGAGTGTTGCATAAGCCTACAGTAATTCCACTGTAACCAGCAAATGCACCATGGACCTGCCAAAATCCACAGTCCAGTCAGCTTTAGTAACAATAGCATAGCAACAGGTCACTGTTCCCGGTATTTCAACTAACTCCAGTCAGCTTCAAGAAGTCTTGAATTGAAGGTCACCCTATGTGCTAAGGAACACATCCGGTCAAATTTTAGTTCTTTGGTCATGTATTCAAATACAATTCTATATTTCTCTCCACTTCTTGTAAAACAGCTGTTCTGTTTGTCGATTTTGGAGGAGAGGAACTAGTAAGGCCAGGCAAGCTATCTTTGAGCATTACAGGCAAGTTGCAGTACCCAAAGTGTTTGAACAAGTACTCGTGAATAAAACACTCCCTATTAACCGTGTACCTCTGGGATGTGGCTACTTCAGCCGTTTCCAACATAAGTTTCATAGTGCAAGCTGTAAAGTAGGGGAGAAGTAAGTATGACTTACAGCATTCTGTCCAAGAACGGTGCATAAAATTCCATCAGAAGCATTTGCACGGCATGCACGAATCATGTATGTTGGATCAATATACTTCACATCAGCATGGATTCCAATCTTCTTGAAATATTTTTTCGTCTGGCCGGCAAAACAGCAAAGCATCAAAATGTAAAAAGATAAAGCTTTTGAAAGAAATAACCCCAAACTTAAACTGACAACAATCTGAAAGCTTCTGCTATTTAGTTGATTCAATAAAGTGACATTTATATTCTAATAAAAGGAAAGACTAGCATATAGAAATGTTAAGACCAAAGTACTGGGACTAATATATTGCCTTTAGATAACAAGACTAACTGCAGTTATAGTAATATGTTCCCTAATGGACAAAATTTGCCTATTTGGCGACAAACTATTAGACAAAACAGACTTCATTCTTTTGATAAAATTCACCAAATTGTCAGGTGTTACTGGCATCATAGATAGCCAATTTTCCAGTAAATGAAACTACTAACCTCTTGTTGGATGTGTACACCGATATCTCCGAGTACAATGTTTCCAGATGCATCTTTAGCATTAGTTTTCTCAACAAAATTCTGCATCAAGTGTCATCAATATTCTCCTTTAGGAAACAGGACATAGTAACATAGAATCCGTCGAACACGAAAGACTTGAAACTAGCAGCTTGCCAATATAGATAAACAAATATGTTCTTGCAACCCCCTATGCCAGCTATATTTGTAATTCATATGTGAGAGAGATTCCAATCAGGTATGATGACTCAGAACTATAATAAAAAGTGTTTAGGAGAAGATAGGAAGGGAAGTCTACAGGTTCTGAGCAAGGAAAGAAAAAGTTCTCAAATTGGAGAGAAAAGAGACCTCAAAAAAATTTCCAACTTCCCTGCTTCACAATCATGTAGAAAATGCTTGCTCAATCATTGCGGTAGGTGAAGTTATAAAATGTATAATGGTGAATCATTTAGTAATTTACCCAAAAATGTACGTGTCAAGAAAAATAATAACATAAAGAACCTGTCCAGCTCCCTCAGCTACACAGAGAACAGCCGATCCCTTTGTCTCAATTAGGTATTTTAGATGTTTCAGAACACCATGAGGACTGTGCAAATGAAATGGCACCTAAAAATACGCAAATAACAATTACTGTAAGCAGGATTTTAAAAGCAAGTTTAAATTGTCTCAAGGTTCAAGTACCTCAGGTATTAAGCATATGTCAACTTGTCCGCTGGCTAACGCTGCATGCATAGCTATAAATCCACTGCTACGGCCCATCAGTTTCACAATGCCGATGCCATGGTAAGCACTATGTGCCTGTCCAACCAATTTAACATTGAAAGGGACATAAAATATGTTTAAGTTAGTAACAAAATAATAAAAATCAGCTCACCTCAATGTATGCAGAATTTATTGCTCGCTGTGCTGCTTCAACGGCAGTATCAAAACCAAAAGTTTTGTCCATCAACAAAATATCATTGTCTATAGTCTTTGGCACTCCAACTACAGCCACCCGCAGCCTTCGTTTACGACACTAAAACCACAAATAAAAAAGAAATAAGTACTTCAGAAAACTATATGGAGGACATAAGAAAGTATCCCTAATTCTGGGAACTACTCTTTATAAGATCTTCAATAAGTAGTCTAGAACTCCATTGATGAAGCAATTATCCAGAATGAAATAATATGCAAGTAATATCATTTCGTGTCAACTTGAAGAGGAATGAACTTAATCCTATCAAGTTCATGCAACTCCACTTCCATGATAGTATGAAGACTAATTTAAACTACAACTCAGTTGCAACTCAAGACCTCTTCCCTAGCTTACAGCTCTCAACTCAGATTTTGTAGGCAATGCAGCAATACTATACTTTCTGTTGCCATCTTTGCTCGTTCTTTTATGTTCTCCTGTCAAACTTAGTGTATTATCTTCAAACAATATAAGCACCCAAAAGTTTCATCCTTTACTCTATGCACAATAGGGCACAAAAGAGTAGTAGTTTAAAAGATCATTCCTTTATGATAAGTGACAATGGAAAACAGTAAAATGACAGTCTGAACAACCTCATTATGAATTGCATTGGCACCAGCATGCGTACCATTCCCACCCAACACAAAAAGCATGTTGATTCCTCTTTCCTGCAGAGTTAAGGAAAAGAAAATCAAGCCACTTGAAGCTCTTTCCTGATACAGTTGTGTTTACCAATGAAGTGCACAAGAGCTCAAAATCTTAACAAACAAAAAAGGACTGAATACCTGCATACTGTCTACAATGTCACTAACATCGGGCCCTCCTCGTGAAACTCCTAGCAAGCTTCCACCAGAGAGATGGATATTTTGAACCACTTTTCTTGATAGCTAAAAGTAAGAGAAAATTCTAAAAATAATCAATTTCAAATTCATAAAGAGAAAAAGGTTTTGTTTAATGCTTCACCAATTCTTCTGCAATTATGATAGAAATATAAAAGAGCAGTATATACCAGTATCTCATTTAATTCCTTGTCAGAAAATCCACGATATCCAAAAGGAATCCCCACTATGTTTTTGACACCATATATTTCAAGTGTGATGACAATCTGCTCCAAATAAACCCCATTTATCAGAAGAGATGGAACTGTAAGCACTAAACATGTCATGTCAACCTCCAAAGAATGCACCATTTGCAGTAGAAAAGAAAAAAACAGGTCTAGGAAATGCAATTCCTGCAATTAGTTTTCATCAAGAATTTTGATGAGTATAAATAGAGGGTTGACATGTACGCATACTGACGTGTCTGATCACATCGTTGAGGCCAGGGCACAATCCACCACAAGTAACAATCGCTGCCTTCACTTCTTCTGGTTTGAAGTATATTTTCTCCCGAGGGCCGGCACGATGAACCCTGTAAGGATTTCGAGTCATATCAGTCACATTAGAAGATAAAAATTGTTCAAACCTGTTCATATCATGTATAAGATTCACAATTACATGTCCTCTCAATTAAAAAAAACTGAGAGAAGGATATTTACCATTGTTCAACCCAACTACAATCAGGATCAATGCACTCAGCTCCAGCAGATGTGGGAGATGAAAAATGTATGACCTACATTAGGGAAAGATGATGTCCATCAATAACTGCTATTACATTGATCGGTTGATGAAAGAAAAGTCTCGACTTTCTTGTAATGGAGCTTCAATCTTCAAAATTTTGGTAATGCAGCCCTAACAGCCATTCATGCTCGACTTGCAAATATTGGGAATTAAATTTCCATATTGGTCATTCTTTGGATATTATTATCTAGTTGAATGTTAATCAAAACTTGAGAATTTATACTTCAGAAGAGGACACATAGGTTCTGATGATGGGCTACTGAAAAATGGGGAGCAGTTGAAATGAAGGGGCAAATCCAACACCATCCTTTTCATAGATTTGAAAAAGAATAACTAACTACTAGGTTTTTTCCATAAGGATCCCATATGCATGCAAAAAGAACTAAATCTTCGGGAACCAAAAACCCAAAATTTAGTTCCAAAAGACCGTATGACGAAGGTCAAAAACATACCTTAAGAAGCACCCTATCATTGTTATTGATATATCCATGCCACTCCTCATCAGAAGGATAACCATCCACAAAATCTTCCGTCGGAGTCCTGTGAATTTAAAGCAGTTAGGCTTGTAGGATCTCAATGAAGCAAGTAAATCTCTTCTTTAACAAAATAATGCCACAATAAGAAACTTGCACAGAGTAAGATCTAAGAAAAAGAAGATAATATCAAGAGTAAAGCAGAGATAACACCTCAGTTTCCTCCTAATTTAACAATTCAAACTAAATCACTAAGATTTAACAAAATCAGCTTCGCTAAACAACTAGAAGAAAGCTAACAATTTAGTATGATCCCATAAAAAGCTCTTGAAAACCCAGAAAGTGAAGAAGCAAACAAAGCTACAAAATTCACTCAAACTAAACCACTAGTCCCTCCACAACCCACAAACCAACTTTACTAGCATCACTCAATAGAAGCAAAAACGTGATTATCATGATCAAAAAGTCACCTCATTTTGAGACAGAAAGTGGAAGGAATGGACTCTGCGTCAGGGAAGACATCCGTCAAGTGAGGGATATTAAACCTCCTCTCGAAATCTCTCCTGTACTTATCTTTCCAACCCGGGTCGCTAAATTCAATCGCCGTACTCTCGCTCCGACCATGTGCCGAAACACGACAACCCTTCACGCAGGAACGAGGACAAGCAAAGCCAAGGGATCCCCGGTGCCGTAGAGGAAAAGCCAGCTTGAGGCAGCCGAGGGAGAAAGTAGCGACAGGCGAGAGACTGTCCATGAAACGGTGGTGCTTTTCTTCTTCCTTCCGGTCTCTTTACCAGTGAGTGATCGTTGAAAAGACAAAGTGTGTTCCTCGTAGGCGCAGAAGACCGAGGAACAAGAACAAGGACATGTTATGTCTTTGTGAAGAACAGTCAGTTCTCAACAAGAAACTACGTGTCTTTTGCTTCACTTGCTATTATGACTCGGACTTTCTTTTTTACCCTTTTCTTTTGTTTTTTTCCATCTTCTTTAGTATTACTTTAGTTAGGTTTTTAAATTTAGGGATCATAATTATAAAAAACTCAAAATTTCTTAAATATTTAATTATAATTCAAATTTTAAAAAGTAATAATAAAATATCTAAATTTTTAATTCTTTTAATTTTAGCTCAAATTCAAAAAAGTACAATAAAATATTTAAATATTTATTTTTTTAATTATAGCCCGATGTTATCTGTTATCCTTTCAATGTCCTCAATCTTTTATTTTATGTTTGTTCTTTTGACGCGCCCAAACTACTCTTGTATTACAGCATAATGCACCAATAAACTCTTCATTTTTAGCTTATTTTCTTGATACCTTTAATGTGAGGGCATCAGAGCTGCATAATTTAAAAATCGAAAGGTGATGGCGTCTAACTGAAAACAAAAAAAAACTGAAATCAAAACATAAGGCTATCGCGACTACGTAATCTGAGTTAGGTCATTTTTAAATAACAACGTCATTTTAATTATGCAATTAAACAATGTCGTTTTATTAATCTTCATTCGTCTTGTTAATTTTTATTAACGTGTATTAATAGTTAAGGTTTTTAAAATGCGTGACAAGTCACTTTAACAAACTTAACAAGAACACTAGCATCGGGTTATAATTGAAAAAAATTAAAAGTTTGAATATTTTAGGGTATAATTGAGAAAAATAAAATTTTGAATTTTTTATTGCTATTTTTAAAGTTTGGGCTATAATTAAAAATTTGATAAAAGTTTGAATTTTTTTGTAATTAACCCTAAAGTTTAAGATAGTAAAATAGGCCCACATTTATATTTGAATTGTTTTATAAATATTATGGAAACTTATAATATTATAAGTTTAGGAAAATATTTTTATTAATACTTATAATTAAGTGTATAACTATTTGATTTGATTTTAATAATTATTTCCATTAAAATAATTTAGTAGAATTTTTTTATTTTCATAATATTTAACTTAAAATAATAAGTATGAAAAAATATTTTTTTTGTAATTTTATCCATTTGATAAAAAAATACATTTTAACCCAAAGTAAAATATTTTGTGCTTTCAAAGTTCAAACGTATTGTTTGTATAGGTAACAATAAGGCTGCGTACTATCGGACCTTCCCAGACTCTGCTTTATTGTGGGATTTCAAACTGGGTGATGATGATAATGATGACGACGGAGTCTACAAGGACTAACACTTTGTCAACAACAATACAACATAACTGGGTTTAAAATTTTATGAAATAGTATAAACATAATAATTTAATAAAATACTAAACTGTTTCTAATTAAGATCAAAATATGTATTCCTATTGAAACTGTATATACATAACTGATAACTTTGAGTAATATACATTATATATAAATTTTGAACTATTAAAACTTGGGAATTACTTCAATTTGAGTCTTATATTTAAGAATTTATTCTGTATATATTCTAAAATTTGTGTTTTTTTTCGATTATCAAAAGTTACGATAAAAAACTTTTAACCGTTTAAAATTTCAGTTCAGTTTTTAATTTTTCAATTTAATTTTTTAATAACTCTTACCATTAACAATAATCAATTTACTTATTAATTAATAATTTTTATAAATTAATAAGTTCTTAGAAATTAAAATAAATTTATTAATTTTGTTTAATAATTTTATTTTTAATTAAACTTCAAATGTTTAGACTTATAAGAATAATATCTTTTAATCACGTTTTAAATTCTTTAATTTTATTAAATATAATTTTAATTAAATATTTTAATTCTTAAATTTTTATTTTATTAATTTAACTTTTGATTTATTTATTTTTTTTTTGTGTCAAATGAATTTTGATAGTTACCAAAACTTTTGTTTCTCGGCTTTCAACTATAAAGGCCAAAAGCCCGTTGTCGTTTGTAGAATTGAAGCCCTTCGGCTTCAATTATGTGACCATGATTTTATGATCATCGTTATATATTATTTTTATCTATAATAATTATATTAACCATAAATATCACTATTCCCGTCTTTATTCGTAGGCAACGAGTTTATATAGGTATTCACGGAAACTTTATATGTTTCAATTTATATATGAAGAAAATGGATGATTAGAGTGATCGTATTTATTGAATATTCTAAGAATAAATAATAATAATAATAATCGATAAGTTTGAGAGGTTTATGAATTCCAGTAAATTTTCCTTTGTGATTGGCTGAAGACCGCAAGTTACCGTAGTCTTGGAGCTTTTGTCTTTGAGTCCAAATCTCCTGTCCAATATTATAGTGTCTTATTATATCTAATGAATCTCAACCGTTTATTTATGTAGGCCTTGTGTAAGTCTCACATGAACCCTATAAAATAAATTATTGAGATTTCATGAGATAAAATATGACAAAGTAATATTTGACAGAAGATTTTGGTTCCCTACGAAATGGGAACTACAATGTTGGCTAACTTCAGCCACACAAACAATAGACAAAACATATTAACATGTGCTCTCTTTGAACAAAACCTTATATTCCTTGGAGTGTAATTGTCCAAGAACTCACATCAAACATATGTGTAACTATGGCCTATATTGATTTTGCTTTAAGGCCAACCCAGAACCTAAACCACCATTTTTGTTCCTTTCAAGTAAAGCACTACTACGTACGTTATTATTAACAAAAATTTCCCTTTATTTGATATTTATCTTCATGGCGGTAGAGACATTTGTGGGCTGAGCTTGAATAAGTCAACTGAATTAACTTCCCTAACTGTCATTTCTCCTGAAGACATCCCCATCTTAATGTCCTCTTCATCACAACTGTTGTATAGCCCTCAGACCCACGAGTCCAAATCCTTAAAACGATTATATATTAATGTTTTTAGCACTTACACAGCACAAGAACACAAGTAAAACCATAAGGTAGAAGGAGGACCGGCAAGTTATTCTCTTCCTAGTCTTGATTATAAGTGAAATCTTCTTCGTTGGTGTACAGATTTCTCCATTCAGCCTCTGTATCTGTTTTTCTTACATGTTCTTCTTAGGGTGCTTTCTTTTCAGTTAATGGTAGTCAGTGAAACCTTGTACAGGTTGGTCAGATGATGCGAGACACGAGTCATATAATGTCGAAAGACGAGCTGAAGATTCGAGGAGAGCTGGAGATGGATATAGAGAGAGATTTGGAGCAAGAAATTAAAGATGGAATATACCATCTCGCGATAAGATTGCACCACCTTTATCAGCAGCGGAGAGAAAGGAATGTAAGAGAAGTATCAGAATCAGGTACTGATGAGAAAAAGAACAGAACATTCTCTGAAGTAAATATAACCATAAAACTGGAGGGTGGAACCAAGGTTGAGATAAAAGAGAGCAAGAAGGAGATTCCTAAAAGGGGAAGGCCAAAGACAAGAAGATCAGATCATTTTCATGGCGTCATAGCCAGTAAAACCAGCAAGTTTGATTGGGCAAAGAGTCTCAGATCATAATCACTTGACACTGGGCTAGGCATGAATAATCTTAATAAGTTAGACAATAGCTGTTCGAGGCAGCGACAGTTGAACATAAATGCTGATGCTAAGGGACTCGAATCCGGGTGGAAATATTAGGGAGTGATTAATTATTATTATTATTATTATTGTTATGATTATTATTATGAAATGTTATTTATTTACATGTGAAACTAATAAATTGACATGTTTTGGCTGTTTTGTTTCGAGTGATAACACATTATGAACATTATAACTTTTTTTTCCAATTTTGAGAATTTTTTGGTTAAGGAGAATTAGCCAAAATTAATTTCATAAAATTGAATGTATTTGTATATAGGTAAGTACTAGACAAAACCAATTTAGTCTACGCTCTAATTGAAGCGAGTGTCATAATTTATTTACACAACAATAATAGTAACAATTCAATAAAAGTCTTGTTAATACATAAGATTTAGAAAGGTCTAATAATATAAAACCTTATTTTTATTTAATAAAGACACTATTTTCGATAGATTCATATTATATATATACTTACACACATACAATAAATACATAACAAGATAAAAATAAAATAAGTAAAACAAAATAGAAGACAAATAATTTAATTAATTAAACAAATCATTACGAGAAAATATTTAGGCTAAATAATAATCTATGAAGGTTAAATAACTAAAAGGGAGTCCTATATAATACATATTTAGGCTGAGTATAAGACATAAGATTAAAAGAAATTTATTTATGATTAGTATTAAAAAGGGCTTTAATTATTGGTTGACTAATAAAGCATGCATACATAATATTTATATGTGATAAACCAAATTTTTTTGGGTAAATATAGCTAAAATTAAATAAAAAAACAATTGGAGGGGTGACAATTACCACAAAGCCCACTCTCAAAATATTAATAATTAGATCTTTACGTAAATATTAATTACCCAATTTGTCCGTACCCAAAAATGTTATGGCTTCCTTTTTTCCAATTTAATTTTTAAATAAATTTAATTTAAAATATAATCAACTCAAATTAAATACATCAATTTCAATTCAGATTGAATAGGATCAAACCGAATCAAAACCAACCGACATTGCCAATCCTATGATGTCACACTGCTAATTACAGGACATCCAATGTGCTCATCGTTAGACCATTAATGTCCACTACAGCGATCAATCGTGAGTAATAGCCAGAAAACTCCACACTTTCCATTAATTACAGAACAGAGTCGAAGTACTGAATCGGACGATGGTGTCTTCCAGCTCTTAAGTAAGTGCACGTTTGTTGATGGGAAGTGATGATCAACTTAGGTGCAATTCATGTCTGAAATCTGAATGCTGTCGGATTATTGCAGTCTAAGTTGGCTACAGTTTAAGCATAATTTTCTAGTTAGTATAATGATGTTCTCTAATTCAATTTTCTCTTAGGCAATGATGCCTATGTTCCATCAACCATCTACTTGCGATGTTCTTGTAATTAAGAAAATTATCAAACCTTGAGCAGCCTACATCTTAAAGTTGCCTGTAATTTCTTTTCTCTGCAGACCTAAGTTTTTTATTTTGAGTAAGAATTTAAAAGTTTTAGACTACTTTTGATATAATATGTGATATTTTTTAAACTAAATTGAAAGTTAAATCTATAAGACAAGAAATTCAAAATTTAAAAGGCTCAACAATTAATATTTGACTGTCATAAAATAGTTTAAAGATTGAATAAAATTGAAGAAATTGAAATATAATTAAAGAGATTGTACATATTGATCAATGAATTTAAAAATTAATTGAAAAATAGACTATTAAATAAAAAATTATTTTATTTAAATTTATAAAAATGATTAACTTATTAAAATGACCAATTATTTAATAAATTGATCAATTTTTAATAATAAGAATTATTAAACTAAATTGAATTAAAAAATTGCAAATTAAAAATTGAATAAATTCTTTGACCAATTCAAAATTTTCACAGTTGAACCGATCAAATCATCTTGATTTTTTAATCATTGATTTTTAATATTAAAAAAATAATTTACTCATATAATCTATTTTTATTTAGTATTAATTTTTTATTTCCTATTATATTATATTCGTATTTATTTTATTAATTTTTGAAATTACATTTTTTATTATCTTATAGTTTTTGTTTGAGAATTAAAGGGGTCATATTTTATACTTTTTATAATTAATTTTTCATTTTTATAAATTTCTTGCTCTTTGAAGTTTGAACCCAATCAAATAAATGTCAAACTTGTTCATGTAAACTTATCTTTGTTTCTAAACAATTTTTTTCTTTTAATTCGTAAGTCTCCCTATTTCGAATTAAAAGATGAAAATTAAATAAATTAACACTTGATTTACCCATTGACATTAAATTAAAGAAAGAGTTCGTACTGGCTTAAGTAACCATGACATAAAGTACAAAAATTAAGATACATTATTAAAAATAGACATTTTGTGAGTTAAAGTATTAATTTCAAACTTCACTTACTCGTTAGGTTAAACACAATATCAATTCAATTGAAGCTTACCATATTGGACTACTTATTTTACATTAAAAACCGACATCTATATTTTAAACATGAGCGACAACAACAATTTAGTGAAAATTTCGTTAATACATAGAATTTTAGAAAATTCAATAATATAAAACCTTATTCTTAACTGGTAGAAAAGTTAAGTTATTATAATTATTGATGATCCAGGTAAGAGTCTCTTAACTTAAGAGATTATCGGGTCTTTTACAACAAAAACTATAATTCACTTAAAATTTAGAAATAATAGAAAACAAAATTGGATTTTATATAATTAATCATAATTTATAATAAATTATAAATTATTACGTGCATTCAACGAGTTACTTACTTAAAAAATAATTGTTACGGATTGATTATAAAAAAGAGGAATAATAATGAGAATGATCGAAGTATGTTCTTCAAACAAATTAAAGTTGTATGTGCCTAATCGTAGATAACAAGTAGATTAATTTACCCCATTATTCATTTCCTGTTTCTTCACTAATTCCCAGCTTAGTATATGCCGAAGAGGCAGAAATCTCGCTATTTTGGTCGTATCGTATCTTTAAATGCTCAAAACACGTATAAGAGACAAATGCATCAGCTTAATGAGCTTACATTTTGGTCACAATATTATGATCAATCACTGTCTCGTTTCAGGGTTTGACGAGGAGGACCAGATTCCCATATACAGGACCACATTTCCAGAATGCAGCTTTAATTGATTCTGGCTTTCAATGATTTTCCCGAATCAAGCAAAACCTTCCTCGACCAACTCTATATGTCTTGCTGTTTAGTTTTTGCACACCAGAAGAAGCAAAACTAGTAACGATAGCAATAGTAGTACAAGCGTTTGTCATGCCACTTGAAACATCAAGCAACCATTCATAACCTGAAACATTGCACATCACCTTGCACAGAATTGGTAAACCAGCCAAAACATGCACGTTTACCTATACTTTACCTTATATAAGCAATCAGATTTGCCCTTGTAAACTGTGTTCCCTTTTCTTCTTTTTCTGCAGTTGTTGGGTCGAGCATGACTTAAGGTTACCTCAGTCATGATATGATTTAAGAGGGAAAAAAAATTATAGAAGTTGAGGATAAAAAGTTGAAAGGAGATTCTAGGGATCATAATGGGATTCATTCTATAGAAATGCATCAAAAGTCGAATCTTCAAGGTGTGGTTGTAGTTCAGCAGAAGAGTTCGAAAACAAAAAGCTGCGAATGTCCAGGAAAATTTTTTAGATTTTATTTTAGATTTTATTAATTTTTGCTACTATAAGAGCCCACATGTTTCCCCCCAGATCATGTCATAGTGGAAATGTATTTAAAAAAGACCAAGCTTTGTATCCATTCACTTCCTCAAAGCATGCACGGGACTTGCAGACATTTGGAGTTGAGTTTTCCATGAGACTTCAGACCTTGAAGATTGCTGATGCATTTTCTTTCCCAAGAACATACATTTGAACATGTGAAATATACTGAAAAACTAATCTTATGTGTTTGTATATCATGTAACCTTCCCAAGGAGACCCATCAAGGACCTAGCTTCTGGATTCTGAGTGTTGCCTTCTCTAGCTATATCTCAATCTAGAAATCAGTAATATGTTAGGTACTTAACTGAAGATAATTGCAGAAAAAGAAAGAAAGAAGTTGGTGAGAGTGCAAAAGTAAATGTTATGTGAAAAAGGCTAAAAGAGACTTGGAACAGAAACAGGTCGGTGTAGGAAGGAGGTCCCATGATGAAGCTTTACTTCGATTGAGCATTAAAGTTAGAAAGAGTTATAAGAACCTTCAGGGGACAAAACTAGTTACAAAAAAGAGAAGTAGGCAAAGGTACCATAATGTGAGGGGGAAAAAAAAAACCTTAATGAATCCACATTCTGTGGAGGAAGAACTTGCACTCTTTCTCTATAGTTCATATCCTGAAAACTTGGTTCAATATGATTCATCAGACTCCAAGATCAATCACCAAAAACCCATTTCTCAGTTTCCATTTTAGTACAGATTTTGTCACTGTTAGATTGCAGAACATAAAGTAAAGACAAAGGAGTGAAACTCACAAGCATGAACAGGTTTCAGAATGCACTGAAACGAAGAAGGTAATTAAGAGAAGGCAGTGAGGTCAATGATACTCCCATTAAATTTTAATTATGCAAACCCCCTTAACAGGATAAATACCCACATGATCTTCCTCATCCTTCTAGCTATACCTCCAACCTTCTTGCTCTCTCCCTAAAAGCCCAGAAAAAAAGGAGTCAAAATAAAGATAAGAATCAAAACGAAGAACCCTAAACCCTCCTAAACTCTTTGACCTACTGAGCAGAATTCCGATCCAGTAAACATACTTCTCACACTACTCTTTCCCTGAAAAACCCATCTATCTCTATATAAACCCCAAAAGATTTGATCTTTATTTTTTGCCACTAGCTTGTTTCTCTTCTAGGGTTTCTTACCAAGAGTGTGCTTGTTGTTATGCATCCAAACCTTAAGCACGTGCCTCTTAACACCAGTTTCATTAGAAAACTCTTGCACAACAGCTTCATCGTGTTTCTGTATCCTCCACCCTAACCTCTCTGCAAGACCCAACATTTTCTCCTTCTGTTCTGGTGTAAACTTTGTTCTAAACCTCTTCCTCGAAGAACCTCCACTACCAACACCGCCATACCCACCACCACTAGGGTTATTGGAAACATCCTCCTGATCCTCCCTACTATACCCTCCCGATGTTGAAGGCAATGCCAACAGTCTCTGCTGCGGTGGTGCCACGTGAAGGTACGCTGCTGGACTCCTGTAATAAGGCACGAATTGTGGTAAGTGGGGGGGCTGGTGGTGGTTTGAACGAGAGTGGCCGTGAAAGAAGGGGTCGCCACCTCCGATTGTTGTTGCCGACGAGTCAGCAGCTTCTTGGCGGTGGAAGTTACGGTGACAGTTGCAAGCTGCGCATTTGAGTGCGTCAAGAGTGCCTTCAGCTCCGGCCGGCATGAACTCACCACAACCGTCCACTGCGTGACCGCCGATCCCAACCGCGTGGTTTTTCAAGCACTCCCTGTACCTCATCTTCCCAACACCACCACTTCTGGTTGCTCCCATGCCGGAGTTTTCTCCTCCGGGGCTCGTATCCATCTTGACCCGACCCGAATTGCCATCATAACTCGGTGCAGACAACCCCATCTCGTCTTCTTGCTCCTCCTCTTCATGCTCCACTTGATCTTCAAACTCCATGAACAGAAACCCCTTCAAGCCTAGCAGAAGAAGCGGTATGTTCTACATTAAAGAGAACAAAGAGGAGCAGTTAAAGAATGAGGACACGGACGTGTCATTTAAGGAGTTTGTTCTTTGGTTCGGTTCGGTCGGAGGGGTCTGATGTTGAATTGACCTTTGTCCATAATATGACTGATTTTCACCGGCTATTACCGGTAAAACCGGTCTTTTTAACTGCTCGGTAAAAAGCTAACGTTGTTGCATTGGACAAGAACTGAACAGTAAGAGCGCCAGGTTGAGTGAGTGGTGCTTTGAGAGGATGGTACAGTCTGTGTTTTGCAGAGACAAAAACTACACCTCTTCCATACACGCGCTTCTCCACGCGCCGTCACTACACACCCTTGTTTTTTGGGATGTTGGATTGTACGAGTACGAGAAAGGGAGAGTTGGTTGGGTGGTGTTTTAATTAGGACACTGAATCACTTGTGTGAGTCTGAGAGAGAAATAATTGTCGGCATTTAAGAAAGCTGGATACGTGCGACGACGACGACAGGAATGACAGGATATTAACGTCATTACGACTAAGGTTGCTAAAAGCTGCTCCCTCCCGGAGGATTCATAACAAGTGTCACGTTAGATATATTTTAATTATTCAAAATAAGTGTCATTCTTGATTTTATATGCATGTTTATGATTTTACTTCCAAAATTAACCTTTCATTTCTTTCTCATTTTAATTATACATATCACAATTTTAAGACAATTTTAAAGTAATTTAATAAGAGTATATTTATAATTTCATTAGTTTTCTTAATAATCGTGTATTTTTCTAAAACGACACTTATTATAAATTAGAGAGAGTAAAGGGCAATGCCAATCCTCCGGTTTTAATATTTTCAACACAATATTTTTACTTTTTTTAAACATTAAAACGAAAATAAATATTATTTTGACTTATTTAAAAATTTTATAAAATGTTTAATATAGCATTTTTCATGTTAAGGGGGAGCGTGAGAATCACGCAGGCCAAACGCTGTAGCTGTAGGGAGAGGACAGAGATATGTAAAAGAATAAAGGGGGAGAGTGCAATTTGGAACTAGGAGACAGGGAAGGTCTCAGAAACTCTCTCTGATCTGCATCTGCTCACTTTTCTTTTCTTTTTTCTTGTGTGTGTGTGTGTAAAAAGTGTGGGTGAGTGAGAGTGTGGTGATAGGTGAGCTGAGCTCTGCTTGTAATTGAGTTGAAGACAGAGAACTCTTTGGGTCTTAAGAGTCAAAATGGTGTCAGGATTGATGGAAAATGATGTTCTAAGACCTAGGGAGAGGTTTTGTAGTAGAGTTCATTTGGTCAAACTCGGACTGTTGATAGTTTGTAATATATGTCCATCAACTTCATTAGGTTTTTGTTTGTTTTGGTAGGTTCAAAATTAGATTTAAGTTTTATATTCATTTTATAATTGAAGCCTGACTTAAAATCCCACTCAAGTGATTCAATTATTTCAAAATGTTTATTTTAATGACATCGGAAATAACCTCTCTATTTTATAAATGTAAGATTGCGTATTTTTAATAATAATTTAAATAAACTTAAATTAATTTTAAATTCGATTAACGTATTATATATTTTACGGTTTAACTTAAAAGACTTTTTCTATATTTATGATGGAACTTATTTTGACACTTATTGAAACTATATCGGAATAAAGTATAAACCCGATCGTTTTTTACATTTTATAAGTTCTAAGTAAAATAAAAAAGGTTATTATTTTATCTTTTTTGTTCTTTATAAAAATCAAGCATAAGCGCTCGTATAAACAAAACAAAGATAAAAATAGAAACTTTTTTTTTTACTCTTTATAAGAGTTAAGAGTAAATAATGAGCCTTATTTTATTCTTCATAAGAGAGGTTCCTACTATAAACGACGAACTACAATATATATATGCACTAATGTATACTTGGGTGAGAATAAGAATATAATATTTTTCCTTAATATTTAATTATCGGTAATAGATAAAATTTTCACCCAAATAGAAAATATAATATTTTATATTTTATAAATTGACAATAAACTTTTCTTAATGATTTATGAAATTATTAATTTTTATGATAAGAATAAAGTATGAATGGAAAAAAAATACTTGTTAAAAAAGCTTTAGTTTTAATGATAATATTATAATAACTATCAGTAGCTCGATAATATCTTAATAATATTTTAATAATATTATTTAGATATTATTTTCAATTTTAAATTTTCATTCTTATTTTCTTTTTTTTATTTTGATTCTTTCATAACAATAAAACCATTTAAGAATATATTAGATTAAAATTATACTTAAAACCATTCCTACCTTGAATATAAATTAAACAAACATTAAATTAAACCCTTATCTTTGTTTAATCGTTACCCATTTTAATTTTTATTAATAAATTATAAAGATTTATAAATTATTTAAAAATTTAAATTTTAATATGTCATTATTTTATAATTATGAAAAAATAACTATATGATAATTACCAATAAACATTAAAATGAGTAGGGACTAAAGAAATATAAGGGTTTAATTTAAACACACACAAAGACAAGGAAAGGAAAGAACCTCGAGATCTTTTCTCCGATGCCCATGATTAGCTTGAACTAGAGTTTGTCTTTTATTACAAACAGAAAATGCATAGACATCATTAAAGATGCAATGATAAATAATATATATATGCAACGTCTAATCACATCAAAATCAGAAAATGGGCATAATAATTGAACCATCTCCTGTCTTTCTTCCACCTCTCTCTAACCCTTTAAAACTTTCCAGAGCGTTTTTGACACTTAACTTAGAAGTGACCCGTCTTTGTCCGTACGTGCAACCAACCCCGCTTCTCCTCCGCCTCGAAGACGGCGGGCGAGTGACGGACGGTCGGGTAGGGTTTCCTGTGAGGCAAGGGAAGGGTGGCGAGAGATTATGCATGAAACGGAAGGCAACGTCATCGATCATGGATGTCTTTTTTTTTAGTGGTCATATTCATTAAATGTGATAAGCTATTTGATAGTTAATTTAAATACAAGTTAAATATTTACATTAATCAAAATTCAAATGATAAATTATTTAAATTAAAAATTAAAATTAATTTTTTTTACTCTTTTTAAAATTTTAAGTTAATATTATAAAATTAAGTAAAATGTGATAATAATCTTACAAGGCCACTTATTATGTAAGTTAATATTATAAAATTAAGTAAAAAGTGATAATAGACTTTTTTAAATTTCGTTTTATTGTGAAACCTCATACTGAAAGTGATGATGATAATAATGATAATAATTTTACAAAGCAGGAGTTAAAAAATAATAATTTTAATTAGGGTCAAGCATTCAATTCGAAAACTCAAAACTGAAACAAAAAACACTGGAGAATCATTAAGAGTGCCATGCCAGTTTCTTGCACAACTTATGCCTACAATTGCCAATAACAGGAAGAGTCTCTGTGACAGAGAGAGAGAGAGAGAGAGAGGTGTAAAGAGAGAGAATTGCGGGGAAAAGGGGAAGGAGATGGTGACGAGACAAGAAAAGAGTGGGACTCTCAGGGACGATCTTCAATCTCATGTCAGCTTTTTTCCTTTCCTTGCTCTTGTCTATTTCAGTTAGCTTTGTTTCTTCTGTGGATGCAAAACCATATAATAATTATAAAACAGCAACAACAAATGCCCATTTCGTTGATTTTCCTTTTGCTTTCTTTTCCTTTCCATGATTTTTTTGTGTTTCTTTCTTGGATTTGATGTCCCGTGACATGAGATGAGAATAAAAAACAAAACTGTTGGTTCGATTTTCTGTTCTTGTTCTTCCAAGTTAATGGCAAAAGACAATGACAAAGTCCACGAAAGGTTGTCTAAATAGTAAAATATGTGTTTGTAAGAGTCTATGATTTTAAGTAATAAAATGTATTTTTAAAGAGAATTATTAGTTAAAAATAGATACATCATAGTATTACAAATATTTTTAGATCATTAATATATAATATTATTTAAACAATAATTAGTTAAAAATGAGAATGTGCATAAACTTTCATTTGAAATTGATTTTATTTATTAATATAATGTAATTTGTGAATTTATATATGTATCAATTTATTTAATATAAGCTTAAAAAAAGAGATATTTGTATTTTTTATCATTAGAAACAAAAAAATAATTAATGAAATTCTCTTTTATCTTTAAAGAAATAATTGGGCTCGAACAGAGTTATGATGAGAGTCACTTTGGATGTAATAAAAAGAGATGCTTTTTTGTAAGAACAGTTGGGATTGTACGAACCCCACTTCCTCTGGTTTGGTTGACATTTAGTATGATGAAGGATAAAGGGTCATCGCTTTCTTTCCTAGACTCTCTTGTTCATCATGTTTTAAAAAAAAAATATCGGATAAAAAATTATTTAACAATTCAATCGATTCGTTCGATTCAATCATAAAAAATTTTGAATCGTTCAAATTTTTAGTTTTGATTTAATTTTCTGATTCGATTTACTTTAACAATTTTTGATGTTAAAAACTAACCAATTTATTAATTAATTGATCATTTTTTGTAAAATAATATTTTTTAAAAAAATTATTTAACAATATATTTTTAACTAAACTTATTATTCGATGAACGAGGAGAATCTTTTTCAATGATATTTAAATTTTTTAATTTTATTTAATATTTGGTCGATTTTACGATAGTCTAATACCGGTTGAACCTTTTAAATCTTAAATATCTTATCTTACTGATTAAATTTCTAGTTTAAAAATACCCGATTGAAATCCTTGAAAGATATTACTAATGTAAAAATTATAAAAACAATTTTTATTATATTATTACCCCAACTTAAGTTTGTGTGATGTTCTAATAATTTTGTTGAACTAAAATATAATAATTATAGAAAATTCCTTATATAACTATGTGACCTTATTTATATCATCAATTAATAATTCTCTATAACTATAAATATGTATTATTGAATATAATAATTTTAAAATATTACTATATTTTAAGCAACACCAACGGCTCAATAAATGTCTCGTTGAGATATGAGATCTGAGCAGGTTCAGAAATACACGACTTTATCCATAACTAATAGAGAAACTATTTAGACATATTACTATATTTTAATAAAACAACTACGATGATAGTAACAGTACCTAATAAGAATCCCACTGATACATAAGGTATGAAGAGATTTAATAGTACACAACTTTGCTCTTAACTAGTAGAGATGTTATTTTCAAATCAGATATTACTATATTTTAACGTGTTTTGAAAAGTTCAACCCAATTAAAAATTTTCTCTAATTTTTATTTTTAAATTTGTAAAAAATTGACTGTAAATTATAGAATTATATTAAATATATGAAATACCTTTTTAAAAGTAATATATTTTTATGAATCAAGTATTATTAATTTTATAAAGTTTTTGCCCTCAAAAAAAAATTTATAAAGTTTTTACTAAAATTGGCCTGACAATATCAAATGCTCCCTCCACTGGCATCCAACTATTACTTGAAAGGAAGATATTCTGTTCAGGACATTACTATTACATTGCTTTCATAAATTCTTCACTTTTCCTATCCCTTTTTTTGTTAATTATCATCTTTTTAGTTTATTTAATTAAACCAAAAGCTATCTTTTCAATTAATATCAGAAAGTGTCTGCATCTTATGCTTTTCATGCATCTCTCTGAGCAAAAAAAAAGTTATGTACTTGTATGTGACATTTGATGACCAAATCAAATAACTTTCATCTGTTTTCTGAAAAAAAAATAAAAGTGTTAAATTGATTATAATTATGTAATTTAGTATAAAAGTTAAAAATATATTAATAATTTATAAAATATTCTGTATCTTCAAATTTATTAAATTTATATTCGACAAATAACACCTACAAATTATTACAATAATAATAATAATAACAATCAGAATAAAATCTATTAATACTTAATATTTAGAAAGATTTAATAATAGATATTCTTACTTCTAATTAATATAAAGGTACAATAAGTAATATAAAAAAGAAAAATTAGTGGAGCACATAGCATTAACTTCAAATAATCATTACCGTCTGTTTACACAGGCTGTGGTGGATACTGTGACATGATAAAAGGAGCTTTTCCAAGCACTGAATGAGATAGACAACCTCAGGAATATAATTCAGAGCGGTGATGATAAGGAGTAAGAAGTAAGCCGCACGGTAGTTTGGTTGGTAAATTAATAGGGTCAATTAGAGCAAGGTCTTAGGTTTAACTCCTGGTAATAACAAGAGGTAGTAGACCGCTCTGTTAGAGGTTTGACCAAGATTAAATCGTGATTCAATCCTCCAGCAGTGATCGAGCCTGCGACTAGGGGTCCTTGAGGTTAGAGATCAACCTTCTGGAGCAAGGAGTAAGAAGCAAGAAATAAGAAAAAAAGAAAATGAAGGTACAGTAATCTGCCATGGACAGCGTGGTGTACTTAAAATAACAGTAAGGAGGGACCAGATCAGATCATCCATCACATAAAACTGTGAACTAGGTTTTGAAATCCTTAGTAATTTCTTAAATACAAACTAATGTGTTATCTATGAAAACTACCTGAGGGACAACTAGAGATAGCTTTGGGCACAAAATCTTAAGCAAGACTAGTGTTCTTAACCATCAGCATGGTAAGATGTCGAGTGCATGTCCTTAACATAGCTTACAAATGCTCCCAATGGGCAAGACATAAGAGGGTTTATGTTGGATACCTGAACCCCATTTCCCTTGACATTAAAAAAAAAACCTAATTGTCAAGACTTGCTTGATAATTTTGCTTGATAATTAGGTTCAGGGTTGGCCAAGCTCGCTCGAGCTTAGCCAGAAGCCAACAGGGCAAGTCCGATTTGACCCAATCTTAGGCTTAAATTTTTTCAAAAATTTAGGTTTCGGAACAAGCTTAGATTAGTTAAGATTGACCAAACAATTATAAAATCAAAATATTAAATGATGTTATTTTCTTTTTTTATTTGAATAACAAAAATATAATCGGATTGAGTTGGGTTTCAAGTTGCTTGGGTTTACCCTCAGACCAAGCTCAAGTTCAGGCAAAAGCTATTGGATTGAACTTATATTCAACAGGTTAGATCCAAACTGGCCTATTGCCGTAAGTGATCTAGAAGGGGAGGTTGAATAGATTTTTAAGCTTTTTGAAATTTTCTACAATAAAATCAGAAGTTAATACACACAAAAACAATTTAAATAAACTTAAATGAAAAGAGTAGGGAAGAAGATCAAACACTGTTTTTATAGAGGTTCGGTGCTAAGACCTACGTCCTCTACCTAAGCTCCCACTTAGGATTTTGCAAACACTTTATTGCACACTTTGTAGTTGAGTGTGAACTTTTTACAATGCCACTTGATTTCCGGCTCAAGCTACCTTAACAATCGATTTGTCTTCCGGCACAAATCCTACCTCACAAGTGACCTTCCACTCGTCACTCAAATTGTAAGAGAAATATGATAAAAATTGAAGAACAAGTGCTCAATACAATTGTGTAACAAAATAAGAACAATAATGAGCAATTTTGGAGCAATGGAAGAGTATTTCAGCTTATAGAACCTTGGTCATCTCTTCATCAATCATCCACCCTTTATACTAGAAGAAAAATAGCTGTGGGAACTCATTATAGTCGTTGCATGATTGTTATAGCCGTTCCTTGACAATCTCCTTTCCATTTGTGGCTAATTGGACTGTTGGAATTAATTTGCTGTACCCATAAGTCGACTTGTCGTCTTGTATAAGTCGACTTGTGATAACATTTTACGTAAAATTTCATCTCCGCTCTTCTATAAGTCAACTTGTGCTATATAAGTCGACTTGTCGTCCTCGATAAGTCGACTTATGTATGATTAGTCAACTTGTGTTAACATTTCTTCATGTGTTAGTCGACTTATGGTGTTCTAGTCGACTTATGCTATCATCCTGAAATCCTAAGAAATCTCGCAATCTCAGATTCGTAATTTCAGCAAACACATCAATAAACTCACTATGGTCTAGTTCTCCCCAGTCAAATCTCATAAAAGGAATCAATACCTCATTTTGTAGCACCTTGTAGTAGAGAGTTTGTGCATCCTTTAACACAAACCTAAGTTCAACTTCATCATTCTCTCTCGAAGCATCTCCTCTTGATGAAGACCCACGAACTCGTAGTCCATATTGAACGTGGAGACCTTATTGAGGAGCGGTTTCTTTCCCTTTCCTTGAAGATTGTCTTGGAGCCATGGATCTTTAGAGAGAAGAGAAGAAAAATCGCAGGTTAGGGTTTTGAGAGAGGGGTTTTTGAGAAAGAGGTTGATTTGAAGAAAAAATAAGGGCATTTTGTGATAATGAAGGTCAAAAATTGATGGGTAAGGAAGATTTGAAGAGATTTAAGAAATAAGTCGAGTTATAGGAGAGGAATTTCCGAGA
>JANTPM010000246.1:3250083-3261458 GCA_025434745.1 Erythroxylum divaricatum | reverse complement strand
ATTTTGATCACATTCCTTTTCCATCTGTACTGTTGTAGTCTCTGAATTCTCTTTTGAAGTGCTAACATCTTCTGTTTGCTCTTGATCATTATCTTCTAAAAAAATAACATCTCTGCTAATAATAATCTTGTAGACAGTGAGATTCCATAGACGATACCCTTTTACTTCTTCAGCATGTCCCAAGAAAATACATCTTCTGAATGTTAGATCTAACTTTATAGTTTCTTGAGCATTGAACATCACAAAGGCAGGACTTCCAAATATATGGAGGTTGGAATAATCCACTAGTTTACCAGTTCACATCTTCATCGGTGTTTTCAACTCAATTGCAGTTAATAGAGCTGTATTCACCACATAACAGGCAGTATTGACTGCTTCTGCTCAGAATCTCTTATCTAATATTGCAATTCTTAACACTGCTCTTGTTCTTTCCAACAGAGTTCTATTCATCCGCTCTGTTACTCCATTTTATTGAGGAGCATATGCCATCGTGAATTGCCTTTTGATGCCTTATTGCTTGCAAAATTTATCAAATTTTTTATCAGTATATTCACCTTCATTATTTGTACGCAAACACTTGATCTTCTTACCAGATACAAGTTCCACCCGCGCTTTGTAAAATTTGAAAATTGGAAACACATCTGCTTTCCTCTTAATAGGAAACACCCAACATCTCCTCAAATAATTATCAAAGAATGATACACAGAAATCTGCTCCTCCTAAGGATGTAATTGGTACTTGCCATATATCAGAGTGAATCAATTCGAGAATTTTTTTATTTCTGAACTTTGATATGTTGAACTTCAATCAATGTTGCTTACTCACAATACAATGCTTACCAAAGGGTAGTGGTACCTTTGTGAGACCTGAAAGTAGATTCTTCTTTGCAAGTATCTTCATTCCTTGTTCTAACATATGTCTAACCTTTTTAGGCCACGTTATTGCAAATTTGTCATCTGGACTAGTCACCGCACCAGATGTCTCTCCTTCTTGCAAAGTTGATCCCTTCAGCATGTACAGATTTGCAACAATCTTCACTACATTCATAAATACCAGCACTCCTTTAATCACTTTCATGATATTGTTTTAAATCTCAAACCTGAAATCGAGATTATCTAGTTGTCCTACAGACAACAAATTCTTCTTCAGGCCTTCTATATGTTGCACTTTTTCAATAGTCTAAGTTGCCTCGTCATACATCTTTAACTTAATGGTGCTGATACCAATGATTTTCAACGTTTGATCATTACAGTTGTACACAAATTACCTAGAGACAGATTCATATTGATGGAACTATTCTCTTCCGTCATATGAAAAGTAGTTGTTGAATCGAGAAACCATACATTAACAAATCTTCTCTTATCTCTAATAGCCGTTGCCGCTTCACAGACCATTGCAGTTTCAACATTTGAAGTATGTCACATTTTCTTGAGGAATATAATCTTTCTTATTCAAATTCCAACAATCCTTCTTTAGGTGCCCTTTCTTGTCACAATTGTAGTACTTGAAATTCTGCTTCCTCTTAGATTTTGATCTGCCAGAATTATGACTCCTACTTGGGCCACGTTTCATTGATCTTTCTCTCGTCACCTCCAAGGCCTCCACTTGTTGCAAATTTGCTAGCTTGTCATCTTTACTTTTGCGTCGACTCTCTTCTTCTAGAATAACAACTACAATATTGTCAAAGACCAGAGTATTTGTGTTGTTTGTTAAATTGATAATGTGTTGATCATACGAATCTGGTAAACTTTAGAGCAGAAGTCTCACACGTTCACTTGTCTTTATTGTGTGCCCCAACGATGTAAGTTTAAATATTAGAGTATTTAAAGTATTTAAGTGCTTAATCATCTAAGTGGATTTCGTCATATGTAAAGTGTATAGTTTTTCCTTCAGAAAAATTTTGTTGTGGAGTGATTTGTCATCGTACAATTTTGTGAGGTGATCTCATATTCTCTTTGCAGTTTTCTTTTCCTCTATGCTAGATAATGCTCTATCAGTTAAAGTTAGGTGAAGATTAGCTACATCATTCCCATCCATCTCATTCAACTTTTTATCTGTGATTCCAGCCGACCGTTCAATAATTGTCGCCAAACAATTATCTCTCTCAAGATAACCTTCATCTTCAACTTTCACAATGAGAAATTACTCTTATTAAACTTTTCAATCTCAAATTTTGCTACTGTTGCTTCTATCACGAACAGAATTTAGCTTCCACTATTTTATGTGAATAGTATCACATGTATGAATAATACCTGTACGTATGAATAGTTCACATGTGAATAGTGCTGTATACTTGAATAACAGTAACTGCACAGTTTAATGCAAAACAAATGCATGAATACTTGTCATTTTTTGTGGTTACTGTTCACCAACTTTCAATGTGCTCACTCGAACTCCGAACAGATTAAGTAAAAAAATTCATCATAATTTTCTCTCCTCACTCTGATACCACTTGTTGTGAAAATCAATCGGATTAGAGTAGGTTTGCAACTAAATAGGACTAAAGAAATAATAAACAGACACATATTTTATGTTAAAAAATCCTAAATTAGGGTAAAAACTACAGACAAGGATAGAAGAATTTTACTACTAAAAATTTTGAGAATTACAAAATAAAAAAACTAGACCTACAAAAAAATACATATAATATTTTTGTTTCTCCTTTTTCTCTCTCATCTCACGTCTCTCATGTTGTTCTGCCCATGCTCTCTCTTTGTTCATCTTTTGCCTATTTATAGGCAAGAGAATGAAGATATGATTGGTCAAATTGGCCAACCATTCTCCTACCTATCATGCCAATCAAGTTTGCTAAGATTGAGTTGGGATTGAGTAGGGTTAGAATTTTTTTTAAAGAGAATAAGTCGGGTTATAATTACTAAGCCTATTTCGGTGATCAAAACCAAAGCATATAATTGATTGTAAGTACTACTAACCAAGTCTGGGGATTAGTTTTTTTTTTTTAAGAATGAGTCGGGTTAGAATTGGTAAGCCTATTTTGGTGAAAGACCAAAACCAAAACATATAATTGATTGTAAGTAGTACTAACCAAGTCTTGGAACGGCGTGTCCCTGTGGATGATAAACCACAACAGGATCCACAAATGATCCCAACAAATCTTCTCCTGCTTCCTTCAAAAAATCCCTCTCTCCTGTGATATGTAAAAGCATGCAAAGTTCAGAAAAATTGAGCTGTGAATTCTTCTGTAAATTCTATAATTTCCTCTTCACAGGTCCGAACATGGTTTATCAGGAAAATGTTACAGATGCAAGTCTGGTTGATTCAACACTAACTGCATAAACACTGTTGTTACCTATGAAGTGGAGAGAGGGGCACTCAATAGGACTAGAGAAGGCTTTAGCACCCAACTTTGGCTGCCCAAGCTTGTATCCTGCAAACTTAGCCCCAGATATGAGTATCAGGAACTTCACTTTCGGTACTCTTGTGAAGGCCAAGCCCTGCGATTTTCACAAAAACTAGAATTAATCAAAACCTAAGTTGTGGTTTTCACATCCAGACCTCGGTTCTTGCCGTATCAGGCACGATTAATAAGATTCCCAGAATTTTCTGTACCTGAGCTTGCAATCCTGGAAGAGCAGCTGATATGAATGCTCCCTGGAAATCCAATTATGAACGGGAAAAACAAAGAAAACGAATCAAGTAAAAACCCATAATTTTTTATAAATCAAACTTATAATTCACCTGGGAAAAACCAAGGAGTCCATCAAAAGGACCACGATTCAACATGTAATCTTCTATATACATCAAACATTCTTCAAAGTTTCGATACTCTTTGAAGTCCTGCCATAAACAACACAGCCCATTCCCTTACTTGCTAAAAGAATCAAAGACAGGAGAGAATATCCAGATTACTGACCTCACTGATCTGGTACCATTCTCGGTATGGAGGATCAAAGAGGCCTTCAACATCTGATTTGCCTCTGGCAGGGAAAGGGCCATCGAGGAAGTCAAGTTCCAGCTTTTCAAGAACAGCTTGAGGCCATCTTCCTATCAAAGTCCTGAGAATTAGGGCACTTGTCCTGAATCCATGGAGACAAAGAATTTTGGGTTTCTTGGAATTCTCGACCTGCGTTTCCATCAACACTTTGACTTGTCCTTCTCTACGTCTCTGACCCAGTAATCTAGTAGATGATGTTCTGAAGAGTTTACTCGTACGGATAATCGGCCGAGAGGCCAGTCGCGGCAGTTTCAGCAATGATGCCACCAGCGTCATGTGGACGGGGCCTGACTTATTTAGTAAAGATTATTATGTATTAAATTGTTTTCACTTTTGTTTTTAATTTTCTGTTTTTATTTTAAAATGTAATAAAAATATGTTTTTATTTTTATTTTAGTTTCTTTTCATTTTCATAATTTGTAAAAACTAATAAAAGGACATTTTTATATTTTTAATTGATAGTAAATTAAATTATAAAATATATAATATTAATTATTAATAAGAATTACAAATAATTTAATTTATTATATATTCAACTTTAATAATTATATAAATAGAATTTAAATTTATAAAATCTTCAAAATAAATTTTAATTTATAAATAAATTAAGTTAACATATTTATTTTAATAAAATATAGCAAATTTTTACTAATAGTTTAACTAATTAATTAAAAATATTTTATATTTAAATTTATATAACATGTAATTACTAATATTAATTATCATATAATTATATTAATATTAACAATCAAATACATTTTTATTTAAAAGATGAAATAAAAATCTAAAAATTATAATAAAAGCTAAAAATGAAACCAAACAATAATATAGTAGATCATGTTTTTATAAAAATGGAGATATATTAGGTTTATGTCAATTCATCATTTAATATATTGGGTTTATGTCAA
Source organism: Erythroxylum divaricatum (assembly GCA_025434745.1). Taxonomy (NCBI): domain Eukaryota; kingdom Viridiplantae; phylum Streptophyta; class Magnoliopsida; order Malpighiales; family Erythroxylaceae; genus Erythroxylum; species Erythroxylum divaricatum. Next base: position 3,256,595 of record JANTPM010000246.1, on the reverse strand, counting down.
TTCATCATTTAATTTTTAAATCGCGGATTTAGAATAAAATTTATTTAATAAATAAATAAAATATGCAGATTACCACTAGTTATCCCTGACGTCTACTGGTTACAAAATGAGCCTATTTTTAGTATGTAATGCAATTAGCTTTTCTTACATGAATTGCATAATTCAAACGCAAGTTTTTTTTTTTTGAGGTAACTTCGTAGATGGGTCAAGCGGGCACACCTCTTTGAGGGCTCAATTAACGCACCATCACATAGGCGGGTCAAGTGAGCACACCTCATTATTGAGGGCCCAACTAGTTCTCCATCTACAGGTAAAACCCCGGCTGCCCCAGGATCTTACAAGAGAGACTAGCATAGAATCGAACCTGAGACCTAACCAAAATCAAGCCCTACTCTTAACTATCGAGTCATACCTCTTAAAGGCATCGCAAGTTATAAACAGTAGAAATTGAAGTGAATAAATCAGACTTGCGTTGCAATTTCAAAGACGAAACTGAGTTCTCTTTGCAATCTGACTGGCATGTTTTGAAATGAACAACGGATAAATGTTTCAGTGCACAAGTAGTTTTAAGCTGCAATCTAGAACAAGAACAACAATACTTGAAGTTTGGAAAGATTCCCCAACCTTATTCTTAATTAACTAATAAAGAAATTGTTTTCTGGGTTCAAATTGCGAAAGACAGCATCGGAGTCTGGACTTTGTGGCTGGCTATTCATCTTCCCCCTGCTGTGAAATTTTCTGGACTTTGTCAATGAAAGAAGACATGATCTCCAAGTTCCTGCCTTCTGAAACTTGATTATCAATTGATCAATACCGTAGCTCATGATCCGTAGTTTGCAATAAAGAAAAAGGATTTGGTGAGTGATTTGAAACTAACCAAGTCTTGGTACAGTGTGCCCCTTGGAGTGATGAATGACCATAGGATCAACAAATGATTCTATCAGCAGCTTTCCTTCTTCCTTCATAAAGTCCTTCTCCCCTGATGTGTAAAAAGCTTGCTTAGAGAAAGTAGATACCATCATTTGCAATTACTCGCAATCGAGAGAAGATCCTTTGTTCAATTTTATGGTGTCTTATTGTATCCAGTGAATCTCAGCTATTTATTTATGCGAGATCCACATTTATTTATGCGAGACTTATACAAAACCCACATAAATAAATGGTTAAAATTTACTGGACACAATAAAACACCATAAAATTAGACAGAAAATTTGAACTCCTATCAGCAAGTTAAAAAACAAGGTAAAGTCAAGTTCGGGCCGTGGTCTTCTACTGGGACTCTATCGTAGGCCTAACCCAACACGTTGCCATCCCTGACTTCAAACCTTTATCTCAAGTTGCAACTTAACAAGGGAAAAGAAGTCTACGTGTGGCTCAGATTTCAACAAATTTGACGAAGAAACATTAGCTAAGGAAAACCTGTGAAGTGTAGAGAGGGCAACTCAATGGGAGTTGAAAACGCAGTAGCGGCCATTTCTGGTGTTCCAAACTTGGAAGCTCCAAACTTGGCCCCTGATATGATTATCACGAATTTAATCGCCGGAATCCTGGTAAGCCCCACACCATCTCTCTGAATTCCAGGCAGAGAAGCTGTTAAAACCGCACCCTGTGCAAAGAAATCAAAGCAGAATCAGACACAAAAGTAAGAACATTTGATTCTGAAACACAAAACCTCCAGAGATGTGACACACAAACCCACCTGGGAAAAACCAAGAACTCCATCGAAAGGTCCATGCTTTATCATGTAATCTTCTATGTATTCTAGACATGCTTCAAAGTTTCTGTAAGCACTGAAATCCTCATTGGATTGGAACCATTCATAGTATGGAGGATCATATATGCCTTCAACGTCAGATTTTCCTTCAGCAGGAAATGGACCATCCAAGAAAACAAGATCCAATCTTTGAAGTACGCTTTCTGGAAATCTTCCGATCAACTTCTGGATGATTGAACCGCTGGTTCTGAATCCATGGAGGCATAAAACTCTGGGTTTCTTCTGCTCTTCAGTTCCCATTATCTCTTCGTCTGAAGATTCAGAGGATCTTGCTAGAATTACAAGGGCACATGTAAATTTCAGTCTTTGCGATCCTTATAGTTGGACTGCCATTAATGTTTCACCTATCTCTCTGTTTGTCCTATAGGCAACAGTTTCCTAAAATCTCATATTTTCTGTTTTTTAACTTTAATTTGCGACAGTAAAATCTCCTAATGCGAAATTTAACTTTTCTAGAGCCAAGAAATTTGTAATTTACAATTTTTAAATTAGAATTAAGTAAATTTTTCAGTGCATATTTTTAAGAAAAATGTTATGTATCTTATTATTAATTTTAACATCATTTGATATTTGTATTTGATTAGTTTCAAATCTTAATTGAGAAGGGATTTAATTATTTAACAATGATTATCTTTTAATTTGATTATGGTAAGTCATTTTTTGCGTGAATAAAATAAACGACAATTTTTAGAAGCTAAAATCTTACGGGTTATTTTGGATAAGATTGGTAGCTGATTGAACGGAGAAATAGATATATCTAGTGAAAACTTCTTGAGTATTACGTGATAGGTCTTTAACCAAAACACTTCTTGGTCTTACGTTGTTGATGTTTTTGAGGTTGCGACTGTGTTTTTGTTTTTGTCCTTGCATGAATCAGCTGGCAATTTTAATCTATACTTTAACACCATTCAAGTTATATTGGCTGGTTGAGTCTTTCATCGTGGGTCTTCTTTGTGCAATTGTCATTGATGTTTTTCTTACTGCAGTGTATGTCTTGTGTGTTAGACATTTTTGTAATTTCCCATAAAATTGGACAATATTTAAATACATTTTCGGTTTTTAAATAATTTATCGGTTAAATTACGTAATTTGATCCAGATAAAGATAATAAAATGATCCAATTGAGGATCTAAATTCAAGTGAAAAATGAATCTCAATCAATGTGGATCGGGACTCATATCATGAAAGTACATAGTTGTGTTTAGCCTTGAGAAATTGAGTGAAAACGAGTCTAGGAGTGCAAAAAATAGACCGAAAGCTTGACATAAATCGACATTTTTTGACGAAGGAATGCGTTACCGTCGAACCTGTGTCGTACATGCGCCTAACTAGTGAATAGTGGCATGATGCACGCAATGCATCGGGTGCTTGTGTTACACGCTCCAGACATGTCGCACAATATAGTCCGGACGCAAGTCTAGCACGTGTGCTGCACCCGCTAGCGTCTATGGTTGTGTTTGCTCGTCGCCGCATATGCATGACACACACTAGACACGTCTGACCGACGCCATCCATACGAAAATATAAGGTAATTTAAAAAAACACACATATCTCAGATGTTTTGGGTTAGTTTTCAGGTCTAAGAAATTTATAAAGCGAAAATTTTCATTTTTCTAGATTTATTACTTAGTAATAAATTAAAGTTTAACTCAAGGAAAAGGAATTAAGGCGTTCTGAATCCGATATCGAGTGAATTTTCATGTTTCAGACATTATATCAGGGAGATATTTTAAGTTTTCGTGCCTTGGATCTTATGTTCAATGTTTAGGATCACATAATAGTTACTAGAAAAAGGAATTGAGACATTCTTAAGCCATTTTTGAGTAAATTTTTGTGCAATGAACTTGCCATAAGGGAGATAAATGAGGTTCTTGTGTCTCGAGTGATCAGTTCAGTATCTAGTGATGCACGATAGTCACGTTACTAAGATTTTTCTTTATGAAAGTCTTAAATGAAGTTTTCAGAGAATGTTTTCAACACGAGTGTGTGACAATGGGATTGTGAATTTAGATTTTTGCATTTATTGATGTTATATTGTCATATACCATATGCCCATAAAGAATGTGAGGATAACATAAATATATATCTCTTTTGTTTGTGGACTTTTTAGAGTGCTGATAAGGATGTAGTCACCAAAGTGATCTTTCAAGTCAGTATTTTGAATTATTATGCTTGTTTATTGGGGGATATCTCTGATTTTATGTTTGATTATTCTGCCCAAAGGTGTTATCCTTACATAAAATTTTAAGATATGCATAATGACATTAGATGGAGGAAAGTTGTTGCTCAAATGATCTATTCGCCTAAAGGTAATAATGTTATAAGAGATGATAGTTTGTACTATGATCGCTTTTATGTGAAGGTTTAATTGCATATATTATGTATTAAGCCTAATGGTGTTTCATAATATGTGTGATAGGATTTTTAGTAAAGATACTATTCAATGGCTTTGAGCATCGATGTTATCCTACATTTGTGGCTTTGAGTATCGATGTTCTCCTATATTTGTGTTGATTGAAACATTGTTATTTTGTAGTCATCTTTTCAGTTAACAAAATCAATGTCACCATTAAAACCCTGACCGATTTCAAAACAAAAAAGTGTACAGAAGATGTATTGAATGCTATGGAGATAGCTGAGGTTAATATGACCATACAGATGGATAGACCATCTCCACCTACATCCATGAGCTTGAGAGTTCATAAAGTAGCCTATGAAGCTTGAATTAATCTAACATATTATGTCTGATGACCATTAAGACATCCATACCTGACCATTTGCTAAGTGGACTTCCAGAAACAGATATAGCAAATGAGTTTCTTGGTAATGTCTCCTAGAGGTACACAGTCTCACCTAATGTTAAAACAAGTGCCTTAATGAAAGAATTATTCTTCATAAGGTATACAAAAGAAGGGGGAGTAATGTAGTACATATCAAGAATGATTAATCTTTATAGTAAACTGAAGATGCTAAATATTCCTCACCCTGATGTCTTTATAATTCACCAGACTCTAAATATACTCTCTTCAGAGTTTAGTAATTTGGTTATGACATATTATTCGCTAAATGAGGAATGGGACTTCAACACTTTGATATCTCATTGCGTTGCTGAGGAGGAGAAACTCAAGTTTACTACAGCTACAACTTTTGAAGCAACTAAAGGGAAGGAAAAGATGAAGCCTGCTAAGTTCAAAGATAGAAAGTTTAAATCTTCTCCACATGTTGATGTTGATCAAACCAGTGTTGGTAGAGATCCACATGATAAAAAGAAGTCAGCAGTATAAGGCCTAGAAGGAAACATTGTGACCATCAGGCAACTCCTTTGCTTATTAATTTATGAATCTAATTTACAATAGTTGCATTAAGTATTTGGCGGCTATATAGTAGAGCATATGATCAAGGTCCTTCCATGATGTAGGGGTTCATATCCAGGATAAAGCCAAATAAAGGGAAGGAGAAACTGATGGTTCATAGCAATGAAGAAGTAGAAGTAATATCTATGGAGAATATATGTACTGAACCTTGTTGTAAGGTTCATTTAGGTTTTACATGACAAATTTTATATATGATCTCCTGATCAATTTTGGACAAAGAAAGTTAATGTTTTTTATTCAATGCTTATGATATACAGTTGTTGTTTAATGCAAAATATAATGGTACAATTTTCTTATCATATAGTTTGTATAGAATATGTCTTACCCCAAATTAGATATAGGCTTCTTCGTATCTTGCTAAACAAGTTATGAAATGAAGAACGCTGATGAATGAGAAGTCATACATGATGTGGCATAAAAGTTTAAGCTACATTGCCAGAGCTAGGGTTAAGAGAATAATCAAGGACATCATTTCTCAATTCTAGATTATGATAATTAGGGAATATGTGCTGACTATTGCAATGGTAAGTTGACTAATAAGGATATTAAGGTCAACTCATGTTTTTGACTTGTTTAGTCTAATACATAAAGATATCAGTAGACCTTATATAGTTGCATTGTGCAATTCTAAATGTATTCTGACATTTATTGATGATTATTTCTATGGCAGTTATGCGTTCTTGCTTAAAGACTGAAGGTTGAGAACCAATTAAGAATATTCATCAAGGTAGTCAATTTTGACTGTAGAAGAGAATATCATAGCAAACAAGGTGTTTTAGGACTTGAAAAGGTTCATTTTTTAGATATTTGAAATCAGTTGGACTAGTGACTTAATTCATTATGTCAAGTAGTTCTAAGCAAAATGATGTGTTGTTGAAAGACATAACTGCTCCTTAAAGGACTTGAAGAAGTTGATGTAAAACAGGGCTATTATACCTAATTATCTAGAAGAAAGATTGCATGCTTGGTCTGCTCATTACTATTTAGTAAGATATCTTGACCATTTTAAGGTTACAGGTTTTACTGTATAGAAGGAGGGATCAAAATAGTGGAATTATAAACAACTAAATTTTTGGAATACAATATCTATGATAATGGTAGGTCCTTTGACTTTTCAGATGATAGCAGGGCAGATACTTCAGTTATCATGTACCCGCTACCCATACAGTTAGATCCGGTGGATCTAAGTCTCTGTACCGTGCCTGTATAGGAGTATGAATCCATACATATACACACAATGGTTCTTGGGGGTACAAGATATAATGTAGTTAGGTAAATACACCAGAGTGAGATGGCCTGCTATCCTATTTGATTACATAGTCTATCAGGTGTACAGGACTATGCTAGTAGACATGTTACAGATA